>WUQG02424714.1:0-14859 GCA_011317285.2 Androctonus mauritanicus | reverse complement strand
TGTATAAGCCGACCCCCCCACTTCAGAAACTTTTTTTTGGGAAAAAAACCTCGGCTTATACACGAGTATATACGGTATTATTATTATTATTATTATTATTATTAGCATTATTTTTTAATCTAATTTTCATTTTTTTTTTCATTTTATATAGCCCTGTATCTATCATTTTCCCATATCCATAGTTTTTAAGGAGTCCCGATAAAAACACAATCAAGATTACACTATACATAACAGCATAAGTACAGTATATACTGTATAATAATAATAATAAAATTGAAAATTGCACTTTTTTGACATGAACTGCTTAATGTTATCAATCAGTTATTGTTATCAAAATAGATAGGCCCCAAAGTGGTTCTAATAAGCACTCTCTAAAAGTATTATATTATACTTATATGTATACTACATATTATATTTGGCATACTTTGGCTCAGGCTAATCTTGGTCAAAGTCTTATGCTACAAAACAAACTGCAAAATATTTATTATAACTAAATTACTCAGTATATAATCAGTTTTGAAGCACAATGGATTAATTAATAACTTTTATCAAAAACTTTGATAATTTGAGCTTTCCTTAACGATTCAAGAGCTAGAGTTTTTGAAATCACAAGTTCTAATATGTAATTAAAGAGAAAAATTTTATATAATCATAATCAAAATACTTCACTTTTTAACTATACACTAACCGACATCTCTGTTAGGAAAACAAAATGTCAGGATTGCATGAAATAATACAGTATAAAACTAACATTCAAACAATATCTAAATATATAAAAGTACTTTACAATATTTCTTTATTAAGGAAACCATAAAAATCAGTTATTGATGTTTGGAAGTTATATATAAAGATACATTAAATGTTTTAAATATCATTAAATATTGATATGATTTAATCAAAAAATATATCAACAGAGTGAGATAATGATGAATTCTCTAATTTGCATTATAGCTTCATATATTATCCAAATTTCTCAATTAACAAATTGTTTTCTTCAAAAGAGAGTCTTTCCCTATCTACATGAAATATTTCAATAGATCAGTAAAGTTTCAGATAATAATGCCATATTTAGTATATCAATATTAGATGAAAAATTTTTTAATTAAAATCTTTATTCAATATTTTTAAAAAATTTGGTACTTAAGATGGCCTAATAAAGTGAATATTCTTAGAAAATTATTATTATAGTTTTTTTGTTGAAAAGAAACTGAAATATGAAAAACATTGCTTCAAAAGATAAAAATTTGAAAACTCCACTTGCCAGTGGTCACAGTATATTAATCATCTGTAATTTTTGATATTTACAACTTTTCTTTGTTTGCAGAACTGACCCATGCCTAGAAAGAAAAATTACAAGGAGAAATCTTATTTCACTATCCTTTCAACAATTTTAGAATAAATATTGTTCAGTATATATGCACAATTCAAACAGCAAGATCAACATGCATGCATGTATGCATAAAACTTGTTTATGCAACTCCATTCTGAGGTATAGAGGGACAGAGCAGTTGCACAAGCAAAAAAATCTATAATAATTTAAAAAATAGTATTATTAGAAAAGATAATAAATATTTAGTTTTTGCATCAGACAAAAGGAAATTCTTCATGAACAACAAGGAATTAAAAATGAAAAACAAGGAATTAAATAGTAAGAATTTTTCTTCTGGATAAATACAATTTTTATTTAAATATGTTACTGTATTATATAAAAAAATTATATGCAAATATTTGATAGTTTAGAGCCCTGATTCCCAAAAAAAATTTTTGCGAGCCCACTAATGTGGCCATGAGAAGTTGCTGATGGTTGCCCTGATATGAAATTTTGGGATAAAGTTTCAGAATGGCAGCATTTTCTGACCATCTGAAGGATTAGGTTCAATTGCTGGTTCCACATCTCTAAATTTTTCATGACAGGTTCAGGTTGAGTTCATTATACTTCTTTATTCACTTTCTGGATGAATTTCTGAATCCACGGTGGTTTCCGAAATGACAACCATCATGTAAAACTTGCCAGAATCATCATGATTAAGCTAACTTGGTATAATTATAATATGATAAAAATTTATTATTTTTATAGTGAATGGAAATTATAAATTTTTTTCAATCATTCAATTATTAAAATTGACTAAATAAGATAACTTATATTGATTTGAATTAGTAAAAGTGTGATTGCTTTAACTATATTTTAAAATTAAAACAGAAATCTTTAATAAATACCAGATCCACACTAGGATATAGCAAACAAAGCAGTTGCCTAGTAAATATTATGAAAGAACACAAAAAATATCACTGAATGATTATTATTTGTTACTAAGAGGGCTCAATTTTTTATTTTTACTCTGGTGCTCATAATTCAGACTCTGATAAATAGGAAATTCAATAAATATATTAAACAAAAATTTAACATAATTATAGCCATAATTTTCTTAAATTCTGTTTCCCATTTACACACAAAAATATTTTCTTTTGTGACCACATTAAAATCATCTAGTGGCTGCATGTGATCACCTTGGATACACGAGAATCACTGCTTTAGAATGAACTTCTCTTGGTCAGGATATAAAATTTTGCTACATCCACAGACATACACGTGTTCAAAGAAAATGCATCATCTGCTAATTTCACATTTCTAATATGCTATATTAATAACTAGCATCACAACTCGAAATATAAATAAAAGATATATATATATATATAAAAAAATGTAACCTTGGAAGAATAATGTTATTTGAGCAAACTTATTGGTGTGAGGGTCAAGAACGTGAGTTGGATGTAGTGTGTCTCTCCTTTTTCCTAGATTTTGTTTTTTTTGTATAATTAAAATAATCAGATTAAAAAAAAAAAAAAAAAAAAAGATGGAGAGAGGAATTTGGAGAGGAATGGGAGAAAGAAAATATTAAAGGTGACATGTGATAATGTATCATATCGTTCAACCGTGGACTCTTGTCTCCAACATCGTTAAATCAATTGTAAGTATAAACACAGGTGTCAGGTAAAGACAATTGCTTATCGTAATGTCTCCGTGTCATGCGAGACCGAAGTAAAAGGTTAAGACACCAGAGACGATATAAAAACGTGTGTGAGAATGTGGAGCGGCGGTCGGCAAAAGATAGGTGTGCTAAGGGGGACAAGCAGTGTCGTCGTGCTTTGGAAAAGAAGAATTTGTTGCCATTTATTGTTGTCTATCAGGATTTAACTCCGTCGTCATCTATCAGGACTGAACGCCGTCATCATCTGGAAGGACTTACTGCCGTCGTCTCCTACGAGAATTTATCGCCATTCTAAAATAAACATACAAGGATTATTTGTATCCAGTGGAGAACGTCGCTCTCTATATTTTGTCCATATACAAAGGTATTTCCTCTTCCAAATTGTCGGGATGTGTGTGTAAATGCTCTCTCTCTATGTTAAATAAACGGAAGTTTTGGTTTCCTTAACCGTAGTCTCTGTATCTCAGGAGCTGTCACCTCACTACCCATCCTTACCCGCACCATACCGATTAGCCGTGGCAAGGCCATAAGCTTGTACGATTCACCCATCGGTCTCGGCAGCTTCACATTGGAATATAAAAATTCTGATGCTGAAAATTAAGAATTAACCATGATAAATGCAATTTAAATAGGTTCTATTGTTTAGTTTCTATGGTATTTAAGGTATTGATATTAGTTTGACAAATATAATAAAATTATGAGGATGGTTAATAGTCATTGCATTTTTAATAAATAGTGTTTTATTAAAAGTCTTCTTTAACCCCTTGAGTGCCTTTGTTGTGTATAGATGTCAAAACAAAACCATAGGAAAAGATTAAAGAATTTAATCCTGATTTTATTGATCCAACTACTGAAAATCAGTTTTTTGTGTTGATTATATATATAAAAATATCCACTTTTGATGGAGGTTCCTAAATTTTTTCAACTGCCAAAATTTTTTTTAAATTATGTATAAACAAACATTGTTTATAATTGAATCACTTGATAGAATTTGAATTTTTATTCCCATCTTGTTGATTTTTTAGTTCAATATATCAAATTAATTTCAATTTTGAGATGAGATAAATACTATTTTTTGAAATTTTAGATAAAAATTGAATTTTTTATATTATGAGCTATAAAATGCTGAAAACTGAAAAACTATTGTAGATAATAGGAAAGTATTAGTTAATTCTGTTAAAATAAACTAAAATATATCTTAATTGTTCATTTTTCATTTCAATTTAAGATAAAATTATGAAAAACAAAACCTGCAGCCATTTAAAAAAGCATGGCACTTTTACTGCTTTACAACAACCACTCACTTCCCAGGAAATTGCAGCCAAGTCTATGTTACTGCATAGCATGTAGTATTGGATGGGTTGTACATTAAACCATCTGTAGTCCGATTAGAGCAACGTAAAGAATATACAACTATTTATGAATGAGATCATTTTTGTAAATGTTAGGATTTTTTGATATAAATTTAAAAATTTATAAAAAGTATTACTAAAAATTGTATAAATGAAGTAGTAACAAGTTAATAAATATAAAATATTAATAAAAACAATATTATTTCATTGAGTTTAAGTAATTTTTTAATAATTATATGACACAATTTCATTCAATAGATGTTATGTAATTTGTTTTTTTATAATTTCTGAAAATTTCAGCCGAATTTCTTCATGGTTTGTTTTGGTCAAAGGAGATATAACTATCTAAAAATATCAAATTGTTTCATTGGATGGCTAAGATTTCATATAAAAAAATTACTTTTTCTGTAATCTCATATACAGAATGAAAAGTTAGGAAAAAAATAAATAAAATTCCAAAAACATGCTTTACACAGTTAGAAAGAAGACAAAATATTCTAAATTTTGAAAATTTCAAAAGATTTTCTCGAAAATTAAGCAAGATATTACAATTTTAATTTTTTGCATATTAATTAAGCTTAATTTTTATTAGTGGTTGGCATGTGATTACAAGTGGATATTAACATGTGTTTCCCTAAATGGGATAAGAATTTTTAATTGCAAAAATTAATAACTAAAATGATTTAAATCCAATAATAATAAATGCAGTTTTAAAATGATAAATCATCTTAAATATATTGTACTATACAATGTGTTTGATAAATAACCAGATTGAATTTCTATTATTGATACTGAGCATCTCTAGTGGCATTAATATTTTTCAATGATCTTTGAACTATCAACTGCTGAAATTTCAACAAAATTAGACAATGCATTCAAAACTTATTGACAGTGTTTTGGTGGACATTGTCACAAAATATAATGGAACAAGGAGCAAATGTTAAATTCTATTTCAAATTTGAAAAAATAGCTACACAAATACTTGAAACGTCAAGGAAAGTTTATGGTGACAACTGTATGTCCGAAATATATGTATTTCAGTGATATAGATACTTCAAAGATGGCTGAGAGAATTTGAATGATAGGAAACAGCCAGATTGTCTGAAGTCAGTGAACAGTGACAAACTTGTGAAGAAATACATGAACTCATTGCTATTGATTCAAATGTGACATTGAGAATAATGGAAGAGGAATTTAGCATTGGTAAAGATCTAATTCACAAAGTTTTAATTAAAAATTTAATCTAATAGAAGATCTATGCTTGATTTATACCACACTCATTAACTAATGATCAAGAAGAACTTGTATGGAATACTTGCAAGGACATAAATTAATTAAAATAGTTTAGAGGAACAAAAACTTCTTGGATTTGATAGTGACTGGTGATAAGATGTGGTGCTTCCAGTATAATTCATCAATTGATTGGCAGAGTGCCAAGTAAAAGTTATTAACTCACTGAAACTGAAGAAACTTAATCTCAAAAGTCACAAATCAAGATAAATGCTCATTTATTTTTATGATTTCAGAGGCATTGTTCATCAGGAATTTATTCCAAAGAATCAAACAGTTATTGTAAAATTTTATTTTGATGTTTTGGATTGTTTATAGAAAATTATTTGAACAAGACCTGAAATACAAAATATCTGGCAACTGGTTTCTTTTGCATGATAATGCAATGGCAGACGAAGACCAGCACTGTCAAGAGTTTCTGGTTCAAAAACAAGTATGCATTCTCAACATCCACCTTATTCTCAAGATTTAACACCATGCAATTATTTTCTGTTTCTGAAGCTAAAAATGACAATGAAAGAACTGATATGATATCAATCAAAATCACCATGGCATGGATATTTGACAAGATTCCAAAATCAGAGCTCAAAAATTCCACTCATTACTTGATCAATCCCATCATTATCAACACAGAAGGAACATACTTCAAACAAAAAACAGATTTATACCAATATGGCCATTGTTTCATTTTTTATAGTGTCAATCCAATTATTTATCAGACATAATGGTATCAATTGATAAAAGATGTTTTTTAAAATTTTCAATTTTTGGGGGAGTTTAAGCTAAACTTTTCAGTTTTTAAATTTTACTTTTGGATAATGCATAAAAGTTACTCTATAGAACCAAATTTGAAGTTTATAATTCCTGAAGTTAGGGCTAGGAATTTTTATTGTTCACATATACATACATACAGATAGTTCTCAGTTTACGAGTTTCCAGAATTAAGAATTTTTTTCAAATATGAAGTATCAAAATATGAAAATTAACTGCAATAATAAATTCTAAACATTCATAAAAAGCATTTAAACCCATATATATATATATAACTGATTTTGTAACAGAAATTATCATATGCTTGGAAATCAGAAAACTCAAAATGGTGGCAAAGCAGCAGAAATAGTGTATCCTCTGGTTTTATCAGCATATTTTGTAAATAATTTCTATTCCCAGATTGTGCATAACATAGTTCATCTGCACTAAATCTCATCTACTTATCTGTCAATAATAACAAAGAATAAAAATTCTTTAACATTAATATGATATAAATAATTTCATTATTATAATAATTTGCTTGATTTTAAAGACTATATTTTCATTTTTTTACGATAAATTAATCATCATTTAATCATATACTATTGATTTTTATTGATCTTTAATTTTATAATGGTCAAATTTTCCGCAGTGACAGCGGAACTCATTGTTTTAACATTATATCTATAAGAAACTGAATCATGGTTTATGGGTTTTACTTAACAAGCTCATTTCAGAACAATTAGCTCATAACAATGGAAACTACATGCATATTAGCTATATTTCTATATGTGCATAATTTATTAATATTTAAGCATACAAATTGACTTACTTGTGAGCAATATTTCCAGCTAAAGAGGCACTTGCAATACTTCCAGCTAATGCTGTATTACTAGCGCTTTCTCTATCACTATCTCGATCTCTCATCATTCCCATGTGACTTCCACTACCCAAACTGAGACTAGTTGACATTCCAAGAGATACTTCTCCAATGCTTGGATTAACTCCTCTATGACTAGCAGCAGTATCAACACTGACACCATCTATTTAAAAAGTTTTTATAGTTATTTTCAATAATTTGATTTAACATTTATAAATTATATTTATAAATTAATAGTCAGAAGAATAATCAATATCTTTACAGAAATAAATTTAATTCTGTATGAGAGTACAACATTGCCCATTTTATGTATTGTTGCAAAACAAAACTCAATTTTAGGCCAAAATAGTTTTGCCTAATGTAAATTTGTTTCAATAAATAGCAATCAGTCAATACTAGTTTTATTCCTACTAAATCAGATAAAATTTATTTTGAATATGCAAAACTAGTAAAATTGTAAATATATTTACTATATATATTAGTCAAAATATATTGTCAATATGTCGACATATTGACAATATGTTTTGAATTGCCAAATATATATAAATATATGTTAGTCAATTCAAAACATGATTATCTATTAATGTAATAATGCAAAAATAGCAAACTCTTCACATCATCATTACAATACATTGAAGAAGATATGAATGGTATAACCAATAGGAAGTAGAGTCTAATTACATTTTTTAACAAGTTCAAATAAAATTTAGCATATTAAAACTGAATATGAAAAAAATAAAATAAAATGCTCAAAAGAAACTGAAAAAATGCCATTTTACATTTAGTTACTACTACTAATAATAATAATAATAATAGTTGAATATAAAATGGCATTTCTGTTCATTTGGGGGTTTTTCTCATATATCAAATTTTAGTATGTTTAATTACATTTTAACAAATTAAAATAAAATTTGAAATTCTGGCTATTAATTATTATTATTTAAATTCTTATTTAAAAATTAACTGAAGTCATACTATTGTTAATTTTGTCAGTTTTTATATTCAAATAGCAGAAAATCTTTGAATTTGTAGTAAAATCCTGTTCATCCTGTTCAGATCAAGAGAAAATTGGCATTATCTGAGTTAATCAAATATTCAAATCCAGAAAATTCATTTAACCTGGCAGTAGTGTCACATTTACCCGAAAGTGTCAGGTTTCATGCAAACTATCAGAAATAGTTTTATTAGAAAAGTTTTGCTATTTTTTAATCAATATCTTCTGATTGAATTAAAGTTTTTATTTTTGACAAGTCTCTACTCTATAATGCAAAAAAAAATCATTTTTCTATGTTATGTTGTTATTTTTTAATAAATTATCATGTAATTCAATATCTCCTTATCAAAACTATGTAAACAAGCAAAGAGATCACATTTCAGACAGCTCTAAATCTTTTCCTGATGTCAAAACAAATGCTTTTCCTGTTTCATTTGTAAACAGTGGGATGGTTTTTGTAAGCTGAGATATCCAAAGTCATTTGGAGGGGGTGTGTCAGTGGGAGGGGCTTGCAAACAAGAGCAATAAAATATGACCTCCAGAAGCACTCTCTAATTTCGATGGCTATTAAGTGTATATTATTTAAATTTAACCTCATATTCTAATTTTATCATGTTCTATGATATGTTTATATACATATTTTGTAAAAGTTTCCAAACAAAAAGAATTTTTTTTTGTTTTATGATTTTTTTTTATCAGATATATGATATGCAAATTATGAGGATAAACAGATTCAAAAATTCATTTTTTCATTACTGTTAATGATAACAAAGTAATTGTTTTTTTCTTAAAGAGAAAGGTTGAGGGTGTATATTAAACACTGTATATTTTGATACTGAAATCAGAATTTGATGTAAGACATGTTATTTCTGTCTAGAACTAAACAATCATTTCTTCAAGTTTTATTAATTTATCTTCTATCATTTTTTAATTGTATAATTAAACATTAAACAATTTCTATTAGAAATTTTATGAAATCTTTAATAAATTTATTATTATAATTAAAAGAAACACCACACACAGTAATGTTAAATCATTATTTAAAATTTAATAAACAGCCTTAAATAAAAATCTATAGTTAGATAAATAATATATTAAATTATATAAAAATAAAGAAATTATATTTATTCAGAAAAACTTTTATCTAATCACAGATTTAATAGTTTGTTTACATGCATCAAAATGTGATGCAAATTAAGCAACAATCATGCTGTAAAACAGCAAACTATTTTTAGAAATTATTAAATTATGGTAATCTATATAATCAGAATCAAAATAAATTTCTTGGAGGGACTATGAGTCCACATATTTTTTTATGGCTGATTTTAATTCTTTATAATATCTAATGAATGCTTTGAGAAGGATCTAGTGATTTAGGAAAATTTGAATTTTTTCAAATTTTTCTAAAAAAAATTTTTTTCGGTCTGACTCCCAAGAGTGATAACATGTAGACTCAGGGCCATAAAACCACTGCTGGGCTCTTAGGTTAGACTATAAAATCAATAAGACGAGATAAAAAAAATATCAAGTAGTTCAAATTTAAACAATATTTGTTTACATATAATTTTAAAAATATTTCGGCAATTGAAAAAATTTGGGAACCATCATCAAAAACATGCATTTTCAACAAATACACACAAAAAAAAAACTGATTTCCAAAAGCTGGATTAATAAAATAAGAATTAAATTTATTTTAACTCATATTTTATTGTTTTTTATTGTCTTTTGTTCGACTTCTTTGACATCTTTGCACATCAACAACTATTAAATGTTATATTGGCATTATTTGTAATTTAAATTATTAATTTGTTTATTAATTCAGAAATGGTACTAGTCTTAATCTAGATTATTTATAATTATTAAAATTTATTTTAAAAAATCAAGGATTTAATTTGCCAATGTTAGAAAATACATTGAGATTTTACCTTAGATAGAGATTATACAAGAATACTATTTAGATAATACCTTGAGATTTGGTTTGCATTATTAGATATGACAGTGTTGGTTCAGATATTGCTTGGCTAGCAGCATTGTGTGCCCTTGGCTTAATGCTTAAACTTGATCAGCTGATATTTCTATCAGCTGAGTGTGATGCCCATGGTTACTATCAAATACTAATGTATGAAGAAGTAACTTGCCAAATGACCTCAATGATCTAGTAGTAAGGATATTGGGTTGTTAGTCTTGAAGATTTCCAGTTTGATCCCAGCCTAATGCAAGTTTTTTTAGATAAATTTAGTAAAAAGTTATAATTTAATTATTAAATCATAGATGGTTCCATTCTTAGTTTAAATTATTAATTAATTTATTAATTCAAAGACAATTAAGATTTAAATTATGAATATATTATAGTATAAATTATGTCTAATCATTAAAATTTTTTAAAAGAAAAAGGTTTAATTTGATAATAACAAGTTCTGTTTCATCTTATCTGAGTCCAGTTGCCTTAAAAATGTCTTGATAATTGTTGATTCACTTTACAGATATTGCTTGATTTATAAACACTGATTTACTAATTTTCACTTTAATAAATTGGCAAACATGTACTACTTTTTGATTTTCAAAGATCAATTTTGCTTTTATGAAGAAATGATTTCATCATCAATTACTTATCCACTATAATTTGTTTAAATTAATGACTATATTTTGTTGTATATAATAATTTATAATCACTAACTCATAATATGCAAGAAAAATTTATTATGTTATGTCCTTAAATTGTTTAATAAAAAAAAATTTCATTATTCAGATATCTTTTATCAATTTAATGATATGAATAATTCATAGATTTTATAATTATCTTGCTTATTCTGTTCGTTGATTGTTTCAGATATATTTTCAAATTTATTTGCTACATACTATAAACTTTATATTAAAAGCAAATTATATTAATTATTGCCTAGCATATAATAGATATACAAATATTTGCAATCTATTTATTGACTTTTCAGCACTTTTTGCAACTATTATAAAGCTATTTCATTTTGTAATAAAATGGTTATATATTATTTTAGATGATATTTAATTTCTAATAACATATTTTCTATCCATATTTAAATTTGAACTATGATGATATTTTTCGTTCTCTTGGACAATACTAAATCTAATTATTTATAAACCAAACGTAAAGAGAAATATTCAGATAGAACCTAAACTGCCAATTAATCCTTTGATACTTTTAATGGAAATTTTAATAATTTCTGTTAAAAATGTCAAGGGATTAATTTAGTAGTTTAAGTTCAATTTAAATCTAACTAATTTAATACTTTAAATAAATTATTTATTTATTAGTTTTAGTAAAACAATTTTCATGATAAAATTCATAAGTAACGTGTTTTTAATAGATTTTTTTATTTTAAATTCTAAATTTTTAAGAATTACAGATAAATTTATGACTAATACTTGATGATTATTTTATAATTTTAATTAATAAATAAAGTTCATAATGATTGATATATTTATTTTCATATTATACATAAATTCAAAAATCACTTGATACTAAACACATGGAAATTCAAAATCAAATTACAGAAAATATGTTAAATAGGTAATCACCATAAACTATTGTATCATAATATGCAATATTGTATTTATATTAATACGTTTGAATTGTTTAATATCAAAATAGGTAAAATTGCAATGAGTTTCTGGTACCAAAAACCCATAGAAAATTTTTACATTTGAGTTAATGGAAAATGAGTTCTTTTTACAAATTTTCATCTAATAAACAATTTTCCTGACTACCTCTGTAAATCAATGAAAATCTGTACTTTTTAACCTGTATGGAAATGCCGTTACTTCAGTTTTAAATTGGTAATCATGAACAATACACATTTTGTTTATATATCAGAACAAAGATATTGATGACAAAGGAAATTAGGTTGCCATGTTTTTATTATTTATGATTATTTTTTTTTTAGAAAAGAAGTTTTTTAAAACCTTTATATAGTGGTAGAGAATTTCTTACATTGAATAAAAATCAATTAGGGATTGTTAGGGGATTTTATATAGGGTACTTTCATTTTAGAAAACATCTTGATTTAATAAGGCTTGTTCATAGTCTCAATTATAAGTGATTTCAAAATGAGTATAAGCCTCTATTCATATCTTATGTGAATGGAGTATGTGATCTTTTCTGTATTGAAGTTTATTCTTTTTGGGTTGCATTTTTTGTATTGGAAAATTTTTATATTCCATTAAATAAGATAAATTTAAGATTCCATTAGAATTCTTATAAGACAATCATGAACTAAAATATGTGAAAACATCAATACACTGCTCTGAACAGTAATTCTATTTCATTCGTAGCAACAAGCACAATTGAGCAGACCAAAATTACTCTCATTAAAAATAACTGTTTATTACATAAATAATAAACAGTTATTTTTAATAAGAGTAATTTTGGTCTGCTCAATTGTGCTTGTTGCTACGAATGAAACACAATCATGAACAATGCACATTTTGTTTACATATCAGAACAAGAATATTGATGATAAAGACAACTAAGTTGCCACGTTGTTATCTAGAAAAGTTTTTTAAGATCTTTATATCCTTATAAGAATCGCTTATAAAAATTCTAATGAAATAAGAAAAAGAAGTCTTATAAGAATTCTAATGGAATTGTTCTTTTATGGCAGCACTATAAACTATTAAATGGTTTAGGCGATAGTCTATCTGCCTCTTATTTCATTTAATTTTAATCTTAAGTTCAATATTTGAAATTTCACTTTTCTAGATTTTCTAAGGACATAATCCTCACAAATACAAAGTGTTAGGTACATTAAGATATTATATATTTATATATTTGAAATTTTCTTTAAAATTTAATATAACTTTTTGATAATTTTTCCCCAATAGGTTCGTAAATTTTGTGTGAAGTTTAGTGCTGGATTAAGAATACGAAGTCATCCTTCATTACAAAGTGAGCAAATTGGTATTGTTCAAGTTAACAGTACAGTAACATTTATGGATGAGGTTTGTATAAATCTTGCTGATTCTTATTTATAACATATGCATCAAATTACTTCCTTTGAACATTTTATTAATTTAAAGCTGTTTTAAATATTTTTTATAATCCATTTTCATTTTATATTATAAATTAAATATGTTAAAATATATTTATATATTTTTTCATCTATTAGCATGTTTTTATATATGTTATCAGATTTTAAATTAATATTCGTGATTCAAAGTGACTATAGAGGGTGTGATGATTTTTCAATATTGTGGCTGAAAGTAGTATAAGAGAGAGATATTGAAAGTAGTATTGAGAGATATTGGGTAGTTTTATAGTGGCAACCCATTGCTTCACTTGATGACCATGCAGTAATATTTGTAATCAGAGGACCATGCAGTAATATTCATAATTGTTAGACATTAAACATAAATATTATTGACATAATATTTATTTTTAATGCCTTGTATGACAAAAAAGTTTTTGATGCTATATCCATGTTTGTTGAAAGAATTAATAATAAATTTGAGTTTATCTTGCAGATCAGAGAAATGTGAGCTCAACCTATAGGCCCTCAAAAAGGGGCTTTGATGCTGCTGTATTTATTTGCTCGTGGATCTTAGGATTGAGCATGAATATGGATGGAAGCAAATAAGGGTTTCCTGAAAATTCTTGTAGCATAAAACTCATATTCTTTTTTCAATCCAAATATCTAAAAAATGAACCTCTTCACATTGCTCCATCTCCAGAGAAATTCCATAGTTGTTAGTGTTAACAACATTACTGAATTTATGGATAGAATTTTTTCAGTCTGTAGTATACTGGTGATGGGTTAATACTCAAAAGTACTTTATAATAAAAAAAATAGTGTTTAAGCATAATCTTTTAAAAATCTTAGACTATTTAAATGCTAACTAAAGCCAAAGAATTAACCCAAAAATTTTTTCATTATCTGCTATTATAATATGTTGTGTTTGTGTTATAGAATTTAAAAGCAATGCTACTGATAATTATATATTAAATTAATAGATTTAATTAATTAATAGATTAATATATTAGATTTTAATGTGTATCTGTGAGCCAATGAATCAAAATCTTGCATGCATTTTCATTCTTGGCTGTGAGCAATGGTGTTTTTCATTATCTGTTCAAAAAATATTAAATTAGTGTCGGCTACATCCAATGTTGGCATTGAGCAGTTTGTAGATCATATTAAGAAGAATCAACATTAATTAGTCTGGATCAAATAAATAATCTATCTCTTCTGGGATACCATTGTTTATGTTAACAATGTGTTTTATAATATCACAGATGACAATTTTGGCAAGTTATGGGTGATATTAGATGGGTTTAGAAGGTTTTGGCTAATTAGCAATAACTGTTTATCAGGTTTTGAGGTCAAGTGTCTTACAAAAGTATATATTAATTTCTAGCACTTTCAAGCAGTTCCAGTCATATACTAAAAAACACACATTTATTTTCGAGAGGAGCGCTTTTGGCTTTCATCCTCATCAGCTCTCTGAATACAAGATTTTTTTTTTATACAGCAGGGGTGGGCAGACTTTTCTGACTGCGGGCCACATGGACTTCTGTAAGGTCTCTAGCGGGCCGCATATAAAAAAATGTTTTTACTTTCCGATACATGAGGT
>WUQG02424703.1:0-14859 GCA_011317285.2 Androctonus mauritanicus | reverse complement strand
TTGGTGCTCCTTCAGGTCCATCCAGTCCTGATTCAGTGGTTGGTCTTGATGGAAGAGTTCCAGAATTAGATGTAGGAAATAGTGGAAGTAGTGCAATGCCTCCACCTCCACCACCATTAGAAATGCCACCACCATCTCATCAAGAACCACCTGTTGCTGATCAGACAACTTTAATCCAAAATGAAGAAGAAACATTTGCATTAGCTCCATTAGATACAACTGTTATTCAAGGTACAGTTATAAATAATAATTTTATTATATGATTTTTGTAAGCTTTTTTTCATATCTGAAAATTTTATTTCCTTTGAAATGAAAAATATATAAAAATCACAGATAGAATCTTGAAAGATAAAATTTTATATAAATTTTATCTTTCACAATTCAATCATTAAATATAGATATTTCAGATAAAATGTAATCATTTCAATTTTATCTGTCAAAATATATTTTATAAATATTAGTGATGATTTTTACTCACAAATTATTGTCATGATAATGAAATAATTATAAATTTAATATATTCAATAAATCAAATACATTCAATAAAATATTTTTAATTATCATTTTTTATTGATTTGATTTTATACAGGTGGTCCTTGACTTTCATACTTAATTGATTCCTGAAATGTGTATGAAAGTAGAGCAATGTAAAAAAATATGGAAAACAGTTTAAAATATTTCTTTTAAATTATTAATAATATTTGAAATATGTATTTTATACCAAAACAGATAATCTTAATACTCAATGTAACAAGAGAGGGGAGAGTGGCTATGTGCATTTTTGGGATACATATCAATAAAAATTTAACATTTTAAATATGTATGAAATAATGAATTGTTCAAAAGTTGAATGTATGAAAGTTAAGGACTGCTTGTATAATACATTCTTTGGATTTTATTATAATTTAATCAATCTACATAATAATTTGTTTATCTTCATTGGTGTCACGTACATTTTTAGACTGAACTATCTCAATGACTATGCAATGAAACTTTATAAATTCTTTTGATTTGCATTTCTATGAGTTGCACTTAAAATTTGAAATTATTAAATGTTTTTCTAAAATACCCATTCTAAGAAATATGAAATATTCAAATATTGGAAAAATTTTATAACTTATTTGATAAATGGTGTGATGTATTTGCCTGGAATGTTTCTTTTTTGATGGATTAAATTATGTCATTACTTTATCTCTCAATTGATTATATATAATTTAATACTTAAGAAGGCCATATAGTACTTAAAATAACATAAAATCAATAAATTGTCTTTGAATTTTTCTAAGAGATATCTCTATTAGTCAAAATAACAATATATATTCACCTATCAAAAATTTGGTAATTCTATTGATGAAAACTCTATAATGAATATACATCGATGATCATTTCTTGGAATAACAAATAGTAATAGGCATATATGGATTGACCTTTGGTTAGACTAACAATAATAAAATCACAAAAAAAGAGTACTAGATGCAAAGAATATAAAAATAAGTTGCCTATGAGATGATTTTAAGCCCTGAGAGGATACAGTTTTAATTATTACAAACTCTGCAAAAGTAGTACCAAACAAAAGAGGTCAATTTATAGATCAATGTTTGCAAAAAGACCAGAAGTCAAACCAATGCCATTTTCAAGATAAACAGTTTTATAGATTTCTATAACCAATGACTATAGTATTTACTAGAGAGTTAAAGATTCACCTCCACCAACACTTATCTATCAATATGTGATTAAACATGCAATGGATGATTCTCTTGTGTTAAAGATTCGTATATAAAAAGGCATTTAAAAAAGTGTATATATATATATAAAAAAATGGTCCTTTTTGTGAACTTTGATCTATAAGTTGACTTCTTTTATTTATTAGTAGTATTGCCAAGCTTTGCAATTCCCAGCTTTGTAATCATAATCCTTTCTAACCTATATAGTCATTTTCCAGTATTTTAAATATTATATTTAATGAAATCAGGAAAGTTTAAAATAAGTGGGTAGTTGATCTTCAATCATTCTGAGTTGATATTATATTCAATCTGCATGGTTGGCATAACTCCAGACAAAATATATTGATTCTAGACTTTTCTTAAAGATGTCCTTATTAGTCAACATACTAAAAGATCTATAGTCGTGTCA
This sequence comes from Androctonus mauritanicus, assembly GCA_011317285.2. Taxonomy (NCBI): domain Eukaryota; kingdom Metazoa; phylum Arthropoda; class Arachnida; order Scorpiones; family Buthidae; genus Androctonus; species Androctonus mauritanicus. The sequence continues at coordinate 12,726 of WUQG02424703.1, read as the reverse complement.
AAATTAGACAGTTCTATTGATTAAAAACACTCAAGAAGATTATAAATTGTCATCATTCTCAAAATAACAGCAATAGCCACATGTATAAATTGATCATCACTATCAGATACTAATAAAATGGCAAAAAATGAGTAATAGACATGAAAAATACAAAAATAAGTTATGCACAAGATTTTGAACCCATAGAAATCATATTTTTATGGTAAGTACTCTTGCAAAGACTTCGTGTAATTTTTTATACTTATACACTACCAAATATACTGTATTAGATTGTTTATTATCTGATAGATTCAAATACATAAAATATATGTAAAAATGAAGAAATACTTTTTAATCGAATTTATGATGTAACTATTTTATCTCTTGGATGATGAGTATATATAACTTCATACAAAAAAAACTTCATTTTAACCTACCCGAATGTCTTTAGATCTGCTATATTTTGATGACATATGTTCATGCAAGAAAAATAAAATTGAATTTTCTGTTTTCAACCTGTATGTTCATTTACCAGTGAATATTATGTCTAATGACATCAAGAAAATTAAAAATGAGTTGATTCATGGCAATGCCTCAAGACATGCATTTTCAAATGAGCAACAAGAAGCTATAGTCCTAGTGGAGTGGTTAGATTCAATAGAAACAATATACAACTCAAGCACTATTAGCAAAGAATACATTTTTAATATGGTATAACGTTTTCGGATACATATTTAGTCCCTCATCAGTACCGTAAGTTAAACTTAATAGCTAAAACAAAAATTATACAACTTGAAGATACTCCTAGAATATTTAACAGTTCTTTGTTCTATTATGGAATTCTAAGAATCCTTAATGATTCTTAGAATTCCATAATAGAACAAACATATTACAGTATCACTAATGAGTGCTTCAGATAATTTGTAATTTGTCCTTTCCAGTTATCCAAAAATTCTACAGTTAACTTTTATGAAAAAGTATTTTCTTAATTAATAAGACAAAACATTTCATTAATATTAAAGAAATTTTACTTAATAATTAAGTTAAATTTTAAAATCATTGAATTATTGCATTAAAATCATTTACTGGTCACCAATATACTGTATTCTTTCATTGCAGGTATAGCTGCAATGGGTTTTTTAGTAAATAATAAATATTATGTGCAGATTCTAAAGTATTTCTTTATTAATCATTATTGTTATTTTTCTGTAAAATATATAGATAGATCTCAATTTACAACTGCCTCAACTTATGACCACTTATACTTAAGATGGACTTGTAATCAATAAATTCTGTGATTTGATAAATGCAAATCCCTGATCCAATAGTCTGATGTATGGAAAACATCTTTTTTGTGTTTGGTTCTTGTAGTTTTGTGTTCTTAGTTTTGAAGTGTTATTAATATATAGTGTTCTAGTAAACATTAGTAGTGAGAAATCTGTAAATTTTGGCATGACTTAAGAGTTCATGATTTACAATCATTCCATTTACAGCAATGTTCAAATCCTGCTGTTGTAAAGTCAAGGACCATTTGTAAGGTGCTTTATTCTTGGAGAATCTCAGATCAGTTCTAGGTCCCACATGTCTATATTTTTTTTGGAAGATTCAAGCATTAGTTCCACAACCTGAGTCAATTTATTACAGGTTGTTCAGTCCATAAGAAATTCATAATTATCTTTCCACTATAATTCCATGTACAATTTTGATGATGCAAACAATTTAGCTTGCCAATCCCCATCCTTCATCTATATCCAGCCCTTTGTTTTAGATTTAAATTGCTCATGGTAATCTCTCTGAAACTTTCTTGTATTTTATTGCAAACCAATTAGATTTTACTTTGTTTTATATCACTCTCCTCTTAGGAAAGTACTAAGTAGCAGAATCAATAAATGTTAACCTTGGCCAAGGTAAAACTAGAAATGTAAAGGGATTTTTCTATCTTTATCAGAAAATAAAATTATGGTGATTTGTTAGTTTCTGTACATTGCTTTGAAGTGCTTTGACTTAGAAAGATGATGTATTACTGCACCTTTTATGATGATATAAGTGATTTCATTATTTGAAACATCAACATGTTTGTAGTCTTCATAAGAATTTGTGGATTATGAAAATAAAGCATACTCCATATTATTAGCTATTGCATATTGAAATCCTTTTGAATAGACATTAAGGACTATTTATAATAGAATTGGTCATATTACTGTACATTCTTTTTATCTCTGTGATTCTGAATTAATGTTGATTATAGATCACTTATAGAATTTTAGTTTACTGTATTACTATCAAATTTTAAAAACTGGAATCCATAATATATTTCTTGCTAATTCTTGTAATATTTACTTGAGATAAATTTTTAAATTTATATAAAGTAAAAATTACAATTTTAATTATTAATTCAGTGATGATGCTAACATTAGCAAAAATTTTTTTCTGATTATTAAAATTCTGTTTAATCCAAGGGTTTAAGTAGGAAAATATTAATTTCAATTAGATTAATAATATCTTTGAAATATAGTTTATTATAAATGAAAATATTTAATTAAAATTAATTTAATAATAAAAATATATTTTTGATATACAGTATTCTATTAATACAAAATATCATATTTTTAATAAAAAGTTCTTGATGTTTTGAGCTGCATAGGATCTATTGTACAGTTTTAATGAATATTTTACTTTTCCAGTGTAAGAATAAATTATTTAAATAAACTTCAAAAGTTATTTTCTTTTGTTAACAAATGATGACAAAATGTGTATAACATCTATAGAGTTTTGAATGATTTAATAAAGAATAGAAAACAAATATAATATTCTACAATGTGTTTGTTTGTGCTTTTTTTAATTTTGTAATTCTAAGCCAGAGTGGAAAAAAAAGGAAAGAAAGAAAAAAAAATTTTATGAAAATCTGTCATATACAAGTTGCTCTTAAAATGGGAAAAGCCATTTACATAAATATGACAAATATTTTATAAATATATGATAATTATTTTAAATGTTTTTATATAGGTGACTCTCTACTTATAATCATTTTGACTTTTATTATAATCCAATCTTATGATTGCCCTTACAATATTCTAAGCATTCTATTTTCATAGCATATTAGCTAAAAGTACTTTTTTGCTTTATTCAGCTTCCTAGTAAAATAATCACTTACTACCTTGAGATTCCAGATTTAATTCTGGAAGATTTTATATCTTGAAGCCTGGGTACAATTCTGGATTATGTTATCAGCTTGGAAGATCCAGGATCAAATCTCATTAATTTTTTCATCTTGAAGGATTTAGTATCCCATTATGTTATTACTTCTAAAATTATTATCATTATAGGTCATTTTTGATTTACGATTCAGGTTATCAAAACAGTCTCCATTATAAATAAAGTACTAACTGATTTCAGATTTTTAATTATTATAATGATAAATCAAAAACAGAATCTCATAAAATATTTGTAATATAACTATAAAATTTTGCTTCTGTATTGTCATTAAAAAATTTACTTTTAGTTTTATTATTAATAAAATTATTTATTTTTAGTTTTATTAATAATAAAATTTGTAATATATGAATATGCATCAAAATAATTTCTATGCAAAAGGAATAAACAAAAAAGTCATCTGCAAAGATATAAGCCTATGAGAGTGCTGTAACAGTCTCTGTTAGCTATTTACAAATTACAAGTCATTTTAAGTTTTAAATTTGATAAGTTTTGGTAACTAACTTTCTATGTCTAATTTATTCAGATAATCACTAAAGAAACTAATTATGCTATTTTTGCAATGAATTTGATGATGTAATTCAGACTGTTTTCTGTTGTTTAAATTATTAGATATAATTACTATTTACTGCTATTTCACTTGTAGTTTCAATATATAAATGGATGATATATAGCATAATTTTTAAGTAAAAAAAACTTAATTTATTAAAGAATTAGAGTACTTTCAGCTTTAATAAGCCATCTTTGGTAAGTTTACCAAAAGATTGTTAGATATGGAATATCAGTTTAAACATTGGAATGCATGAGTTTATCTTTTTAAAAATAATTAATAATTAAAATAATAATAATATAATATTAATACAGTAAGAGATTATAAATATAATGATAAATAATAAAATTAAATAATAATAAGTTTTATATACAATTCCATGGTGCTGGTATGTTATATGGAGGATTATCATTAAGTATGAAAAATTTTTTTCTGTAGCGATTGATAATCATGGCCTCTGCTATTCTGATTTATGTTATGTTGTTAACTGGTTTTATAACTTTGATTCAATTCCAGATGATATGTATGTCATATTTCTAGATCCTCTCTATTAATGCAGTTGTTAATCTGGCTGTATATTGCTTTTATGTTCATTAAGCCTAACTGCTAAAGCCCTTATTGTACTGCCTATATATATATATTTCATGTTGTTGTATATTAATATAGTGTATAAATGTGTGCAAATAAAACTGTCTTAACAGTTTTATTTGCACACATTTTAAATATCACATGATAAAAGATCAGTTGATGCAATATTCTTTGATTGCTTATTTCAGTTAAAATTACTGATATAAAAAATGTATTAAAACAAGAATATTAAAATGAAAATATAATTTTTTAAATTTTTATATCATTTAATGATATATCTAATAATTTGTACAAAGCAAAGTATCCCTGCAAAGTCGCTAATTCTATCGAATACTAATAATAACAATATAACTACACCTAACACGACTCTGCAAAATCCAGAGTTCTGCTTGAACTCAGGTCTTTTATTAGTTTCTAACAAATAAATATATTCAAAATAAACAATGAACTAAGTAATGTCTAACCGGCAAAGCAGAAAACTGGATAAAACGTACAACTATAAAAGTGCCAAACAAGTGTTAGTACTAGACCGACAAAAACTACATTAGAAACTTACAACTAATAAATTGAATAAATTCTCAAAACAAATTAAATAACAAAAAAATAAAATTTATTAGACTCAGAAACCACTTAAAAAAGTGTAACCCAAGTTTTAATAAAGCAAATTCAAATATTCAACAAAACTTATTTAATCAGAATTCAAATATTCAAAATCCAAATTATTCACAAGAAACAAACCTTAAAGACTACTTAAACTCTAATACCTCCACAACCGATACAAACTTCAAACCACTGCAGATCTTTTACAAGAATTCAATAATAATGTCACTCAAGCAATTTCGCTTGGAAATCAACACCTCTCCGAGTCATCAGAATCGTAGGCTTTTGTACTAGGTGACGTACAGTCTCGCATTGCCTCATTTACATAGTTTTGTGCAACAAGTTTAAATTTTACTTAGTTTACAGAAGTAAATCAATTTATGTCATCCTCTTTACAGTTTAAATCATAAACCGAACACAACATTGATAAAAGATCATTCTTATTTTCTGATATCGGATCAGTGGTAACATTATTTAGATAAGATGACGTCACAAACCGAGAAAGCTCTTCCGGAAGACAGATGTCCGTTCCGTAACACGTAATTACCAAATACGAAGACGGAGAACATGGAATTAAGTTAACTCTTAAACAAAAATGTAATACATTAAATAATAATGAGTATAAGGATAAAATAATAAGAGCATAATAAAATAATAAATAGGATAAGTCAGAGTTAACTTCTTCACATCCCTAAAGTAAAACAAAATAGAAACAGCTCTGCCATAGTGCTGTTTCTGTTTAAGTTTATCTGGCAGTGTACACAAGAAAAATATCCCTAAAGTATTGACAAATTCTTTATTAAAAATAATTTCCACCCATGCCAAATTTATTCAGATAATTCCTGAAAGTAACTTTTAAATTCCAATTTTATTTAAAAAATCATTAGAATATCCATCTGATTATAAAAGGCAGCATATCATAACTTACAAAATTATATTCTTTGCTTGCTATTTTTTTTGTGTACTGAGGAACTGAAAAATTTCACATTATTTTGAAAATTTTGTGGAAAATTTTTAATTGCCTGTCACTAGCTGTTTTGTAGATAGATAGATATTTTCTTATAACCTTAAAATTTTTCTCATCTCCATCCAGTGTTGATTTTATTTTATTAAAACCCCAATGTCATACTTAATTACAAAAATAAGTTGTCCTGGTAATCCAATTAGACTGCCAGGACAATTTGTCATTGTAATCCAGTAATTTCCAATTATTCTCATGTCACACTGAACAAAGTGCTAAAATTGTTAAAGCAATACCATCAGTTTATTAAGATATTTTATTATTAAAAAAATCAAAATATTAAGATTAATTTGAAAGGTATAAAGAGTTAAAATTCTAATCATTATTTTTAAAAATAATAATGTTTATGGATTTTAAAAGATTTACTTTAAAAATTTATGTTCATATTGCTGTTGTTGTTCCAATTATTTAAATAAAATATCATTTTAATAACTGAAATAATACAATTTAAGTTGGCTGAAGACTGACACTAGTGGTGGGATGATAAAAGTACATTACAGGATTAGTTTAGGATTGGGAATAATAGGAACCAGTGTTTTTGGAATTGATATATTGAGGGGCTATGATGATTTTTTAATAAAAAAATTTTACTCTAGTTGGAATTTAAATTAATTAGCAATAAAAATACTTTTATTAGTGCTTTTTATATGAATTGGATTTTAAGCAGTGTTTAATAGGTTATTAGAATATTATTATTATAATTTTTTTTAATTAAAATGTTGCATTTTTTTTATCAGCCTTTTAAAGAATATGTAGTGGTTCTAAAATTTATCTTTAATGGTTTTTTTAATTCTCAATTTTTTCCACTTCTTTTTTGATCTTCTCTCAAACTGCCATGGCACATTGGTTGAAAATTGCTGTTATAATTAAGTGGTAAAATGTTGGAACATTATAGGAAAGTATCTGGTTAGATTTTAATTCAAAAACAAATTTTTATTCCAGATAAACAGTCAAAAATTATAATTTAATTACTTATCTATGGATGAAATTACCTAACAAATTTAATTATTAATTATAATTTATTTCAAATTATTGTCACTAAGAGGAGTTTGGATTATCATTGGATTAAGTTAATCCACTAATTAGTAGTTTATCATTTAATATAGTAAATTCTTTTAATGGAATTATATTTTGAAATAGAAATTTTGTAAGATAATGCAACTAATTTTATAACTAAAAATTGTTTTTATCATATTGATTTTATAGGTACAGAAAAAACTAAAACAAAACGCAAACGTAAACTCATTGTTGATGAAGTAAAGAATATTTCTGGAGAAGAAATGAAATCTCAGTTGTCAGATACAAGTGATATTGTTACAACATTAGATCTTGCTCCTCCAACAAAAAGATTAATGCATTGGAAAGAAACTGGTGGAGTTGAAAAATTGTTTGCACTATCAGGTCATCCTATATTATCAAGAGCATTGTCTAAAGTATGTATAATAAATTTAGTCTAATAATAATAATTTTATATATGAGAAATTTATAAATAATTATAATTTGCAACTAAATATTTTAGTTAATAAATAATGTTTAATATGTATTTAGATTATAATGAAAAAGAAATTGCTTATAATTCAGATCAAAGTGCAGTAGAGTGCCACATATCTGATCTCTTAAATAACTGGAATTGTCAAATATCTGAACTAAAAAATTTATAACATTAGAATTTCAAAATACCTGTAACACATTAACACATTAAAATTATTATAGATTTAAAACAGAAATGAAAAGGGAAGATTTCTAAAAGAACCATAAATCAGATCTCTTTTCAAGGTAAAAGGTTTCAATAGCCAGTGCACATGACAATAGTTTTTTTCTAAAGATATTAAAATAAAAATTGACCAGGAAGAGTGATCCAATTCATGGTTATATTGAAGAATCCTACCTAATAACTGAGAACTGAAAAAGATTTTTAAACAGCAAAAAGTAGAGATGATTAAAACTTGAACAGAAAATAAATGCTAATTGATATTTCCAATATACAATTATTGAAAAACAATTTGATTGTATTACAAAAAACTTAACTAAATTTATAAAATATTGATATGGAAAAAGTTTTTTAAAATGATTTCTCTAATATAGAAGCAAACTTCCTATATCTAAGTCTAATGTTGTAAAAATGATTCTATATTGATAAATGACTCTAGTTTATCCAGATTTTTATAAATCTAGACATAACCTTGAACAATTAGCCTATTGCTACATATTTTTCAGAAAATCAATAATAAAGATTAAAAATATCCTTTTAATACAAAAAAATTTTCTTTAATATATATTCTATGAAATCCAAATTTTTAATATATGCAGACTTCTTGACATACATAGATTTATACTTGTAGCAATTCCTTGATTTATAAGAAAAATTTATTGATTGAGCAGCAGTAGTTGATATTAAGTTAAATTTTTGTTAAGCTGCTATATTGTATATCATATATACAATATAGCAGCTTAACAAAAATTTGGTGGTGGCCACTTTTAAAATCCCTCACAGACTAGCTAACATCTATGATGAAATCAACTAAGTGGTTGAAGGAATGGGCCAAATCTAGACCTTTGAAAAATTGGAGGGATAGGGAAGACTTACTACCTTGGAAATTCAAATCTGATTCTGCAAGTTAGTAAGTGACTGCTTTATCATAACACCATCAATTATTTTTATTATTTTATATATTGATACCAGTACTATTTAGATTCTGCTTTGACATATTTATGTTTTGATTTATAGTTTTGCAGAATGATCACATATGTAAATCAAGGGAGTTTATATATATATTAAAGGAAATTTACTATTTTATTTTGGTTGTATTAGCCTACTCAGTGCCTTTGATCTGTATAAATCCTGTAAATGTCAAAACAAAGTAATAAAAAAAACATAAAAAATGAGTTAAAAAAATTAATTCTGATTTTATTAATCTAGCTAGTGTGAATGTTTTTTTTGTGTTGATTATATGAAAATATCCACTTTTATGGTAGTTCCTAAATTTTTTCAATTGCTGAAATATTTTTTTAATTATATTTTTATAAACATTTTCAATGGAACTATCTATAATTTTGATTTTTTTTATTCCATCTTGCTGATTTTGTAATCTAATCGTATCAAAGTTATTCTGGTTTTGGGATGAAAATAAATGACATTTTTGAAATTTTATATAAAAATTAAATTTTTCATATGATGAGCTATAAATGCTTAAACTGAAAAAATAGTGTAGATAATAGAAAAATATTGATTAATTCTGATAAACAAACTTTAAAAATAAACAAACTACAGCTTTTTAATTGAAAGGTGTGTGCGTGTGCGTGTGTGTGTGTGTGTGTAAACACACATATACACTAGAAATATATATAAATATAATATGACAAAAATTTTATATCTGTCATTAATAAACGAATAATTTAAATATAATTCAGCTTTATAAGATATTTTAACTCACCATAATCTCAACACGATATCTATATTCATTTACAAATGGAAGTTTATTGGCACCTGATATTTTTTGATATATAAAAATTGGCATCTTTAATAGCTATTGATAATCTTTTTATTAAAATGCACAATCTTTATAGTTTATAGAGAAATGTGAATTACTATGGAATGTTTCTCAATTTTTAAATAATTTGGAAAATGGAACAGTCTGAAAGAAATTATGAAAATCAAAATTATTCCACAATTATTCAAAAATTATCTGTTCTTTTAGTGTATTTGATATCAATTATTTATTTTTCTGAATCTGTTAATATTTACCTTATTAACAAAATAACAATCACAAAATATTCATTAAATGATATTTTACAACAACTGTTTGAATTTTTGGATAATCATTTTACTTATGTTACTTTAGAAAAAATTTATCAAAAATTGAATTTCATTATAAGATAATCAGAAATTATCTTGAATATATTAACAATCAGTTTCTATTTGCCTCATAAAAACTAAAAGTTTATTTCGCGTGCGCGCGCGCGCGTGCGTGTGCGTGTGTGTGTGTGTGTGTGTGTGTGTGTGTGTGGTCCTCCAGTTACAAATTTAGTTACATTTTAGTTGTTCATAATTCTGAAATTTTTTCATAGTATCTTCTAGAAGTATCAAGATCACTGCATATACTATATGTTGTAATATATTTCACAACTGGACTAACTAGAAGCTTTTTATCTTTCAGAGATTTAAATAAAAGCTTCTGATTACAAAGCAAAAGTTTTTTGCGTAATCTCTGCTATCTTGAAATACTGTTATAATATGTTAAATAACTGTGTATTTATACATTATTTTTGTTAGATCATTCTTTTATCATAATATTTATAATTCTTAAAAGAATTTAATTTTCTGAAATTTGAAAATGAAATTGCACATTTGTAAATATAAAAGTTCATAACCAGAATGATAATTCAAAATGGTATATATATATATGCTAAAGTATCAGTCTATGTTATTGACAAAATATAAAATCCATGGTGTGTCTGATTGGTGCTACAACTTAAAACAATTCATATCTCAGGGCATTTTTTTATGATCAAAATTCATACTATCATCAACAATTTTCAGTTATGCTGATTTGCAGCACTTCTTCAGTTGGCTATTTCATTTCAGTTCAAGTTTCCTGAAATATTTATAAGCATATAGCATATCAGAAAAAAATTTCCTAAAAAAAGTATCTTCACAAAGTTTCTGTCATTGCTTTATAATATTGCCATATTAAAAAAGCAATTGTTTGCCACTGAAAGTAATGTCCTTCCTGAAGAATTCCCAGACTTTCCAGGAAGGGTCCAATTATGGTCACTCCATCACAAGTGTAGGCCCCTAATAGATTTTGAAGTAATTATCAATATACATCTGGTAGTCCTTGACTTACAACAGTGATGTCTTTGTAAAATTTGTATTGGTCAATGCTGTTAGCTTGGGTTCGATTCCTGATTCAATCATCTGATAATATGGAAAGCATTATTTTTGTATCTAGTTATTGTATTTTTGTGTGTCATGTTTATTATGATAAAGTAGAATATAATAATAAATATTGATTGTGAGCAATCCATAAATTTTGAGTATTTCTGACTTACGATGATAGGATTTGAAATTTTTGGAACCAAGCTCCATTGTCAAGGATTACTTATATATAATCTTGTAATATTTGGTGGCATAACTAAACTAATCAATCTAATCATAAAATATCTTGATTAAATATATCTAGCACATGAAAATGGTAAAGAATTAAATCAACTATTTCTACTGCCAATATAATATCAGAAAAGTTTTTCTGCATCCTTATATTTGATTGATTAAAATTCTAAACTAGATAAATTCTAGAATTCAATATAAATAAAACTAGCAAAAATAAACAAATGAAAACTATTTGTTAAAAGTGGACACAGCTAGAAATTTTATAACTGAATCCAAGGCACTGACAGCTTATATGAATTTAACTTATATGAATGTAATTATATTATACACTGACTATCTTTGTCTATTTAAATTTTCAGGAGAGATGAGATGCCTCCTTTACTTTTTATAATTATTCAATAATATTGTTCTTTTATTATTATTATTTCTTTTTTTTTTTAATATTTTTTAATATTCTTAGTTTTGGTAGTTGGTGAACCTAATTTTCATTTATAGCATTGAGATCAAGTATTTTTATTTCATTATTAAAAATTAACTGATAACTTTTTTTATTATGGTTAAAAGAATCTTTTTTCTTAATTTTAAAAATTTATTTTAATAGCTTTATCAAAGGCATTTAACTACAAAAGCTGTAGATAATGAAGAATTTGGTGTAGAGGAAGATAAGATGGAACTTGATGCTGAAGCAGAACAAGCTAGAGAAGAAGAAATATCAGGTTTTAAACATTATTTATTATTTTTTATTTATATTTTAATTGCATTTTTTGAATTTTTATTTTGGTGTGCTAGTTACATAAGTATTCCCTCATTTACATATATAACCAAAGTTATATATATCCAATCTATGTAATTATGGTTTTATTTGAAATGTTTCCCATATTTTTTAAGATGCAGTATAAATTTATTTTTTGTATGTTATAAGTACAAACTAATAGTTCCTTGTAAATAAATAACAGAATAAAACAGCATAAATATTAAATTTAATTCCTGCAATATTTTTTCTCTGGTGGTATCTTCTAACAAAAACATTTGTTTCATAAAAACATCTTTTGTGAAATCAAATTTTTAATGATGTTTAATATAAAATAAAATCATATCAATGAAGTTTTATATAAATCAGGATATTTCAAAAAATTTTAAATATTTTATAGATAGGTTAATTTTTCAAGAATTTATGGAAAATAAACAAAAATAAAAATGTTATAAATATTATCATAAATGCAAAAGTATTACGACTGCTTGAAACTTTTATAATATTCAAGATATCAGCACATGAAGCAGTGAGATAAAAATGAAGATTTATTTATGGCAAAAATGTTTTCGGTATGGGTTATACCCAAGTGGGTCTCGCAAGCAATGCGCAGTAAGTCAGCTGAATTTTCCAATTTGCGCAATACGTCACCGCGGAAGCAAGTTGAATGAGCTGATCTTGTTAAAACAGTAAACGAAGATAGCACAACAAGGAGAAAAACTAATTTAGTAATTTTATTTCATTTGTAATCGTGACTATAGTTTAATAATAAATAACCTAGACTGAAAAATAAGAAAAATTCCTAATTTGTATTTTAATTAAGAAAATATGGCCTTGTTAAAGAATAGCGTGTTGTAGTTTAAGAATTCCATTTGTTATAAATGATTAAATAAAACATTTCAGTAAATCTA
>WUQG02424692.1:0-14860 GCA_011317285.2 Androctonus mauritanicus | reverse complement strand
GCTTCATTCATAAAATTATTGAATGTCATGGTTTTGCAATTGCAAAATTCAAAATGTAAAAGAATTGCATGAATGTGTGACATATATCATTTCAGAGAATAATAAATATTCAATAACCAGCTCATACCCCAATTGGATAAATGCCAACATATTCCTGTATGTAGCATAGAAAGTTGAATGAGAATGAACTTCAGTGTAAAGACACACCATATAGCAAAAATAACATCATCAGCATTGATATATTGACTATTTACATCGCATTTTATACCTGTGAGACCCAGCCTTTAGTAAATTTTTTTTTTTTCCTATTAATAAAAAAACCAACATAAAGTCGAAAATGATGTAAATCAAAACAACTTAAGGTATGATTGTATGTTTATATTTATATTAGTTAGGAAGTAAAAACTTCTATTAAATTTTGCATTTTCTTTGGAAATTGTACTCGTAATAAACAAAAGATAAGAATTCATAAAGATTTGTTTTATAAAACATCATAGCTCTAATATATATTGGAAATTTATAATTAATATATTATTTTATTCAAAATATAAAAAAATTCTCAAAAATGTAATTATTATTAATAGATTATCACCAGTCCCTGTATAATCTTAGTTTTAATACAAATATCAAAAAAACATAATTGATCTCTATTTAAAATATCCTGAATATTTTAATCTTTATGCTGTTTAAAATATTTATTTAAATTTTAAAAAATAAAATAAATAATTTTTTAAAATTAAGATAAATAATTTATTTTAAATATTTTAATAAGAGGAGTTGAAATAGTTTATGCAAATATTTTTAATAAATTCTTAATTATACATATAAGTGGAAACACAATGGTACATATAATGAATTTTTTTCAATTAGCCATCAGATTAAAATAAAGTTTTAAAACTTTGAGCCATATATAACATACAGAGAGATTATTTAATAAAACTATGTGCCAGAGCAGTTTCATTGAGCAGGAGTTTGTTAAAGAGTTATTTTTATTATATATTTTTGTATACTCAATTATATTAATGAATTTAAACAGAAATATTTAGCTTTCTTTTCATGTTAATAGTCATTAATTTTGTGGGGTTCATGGAGTTAAAAAAACTGTGTGTATACCCATATAAAATTGAAAGTCAGATTCTACCAGGAAGCCAGACCATGACAGATTGTGTTGCTCCAGCATGGTGAATGATATTTAGATGAATATACAACAGGATTTTAGCAAAAAAAACTAGAAGCAAGTATGGATAAGCAATGCATCAGAGATCCAGAATTGTAGTGAGATGTGCAGAAACAATTGACATCTAAACTATTTATATAATTAAATAATATAACATTTATTTAATATAAAATAATAATGATATAACATAGAACAGAAGCTAACAAAAATAACAAATTAAAGCTCAACGAAAAAATTCTAAGTTTAATGGGGCTTTAGTATAGTTTAATATGAGAGACCTGTAAACATACTTATGAGATATTCGTTTTTTTCTTCTTTATATTTGCTTAAATTTCTTTCAATTGAAAACAAAAATATGGACAAATGCATGACGATGACATTTATCCAATCATGGATATAAGCAGATGAATAGAGCTGAGCCGGCTAAGCAAAGCCAAAGCCAGGGCAAATACTCTGTGCAAATCATTAGGAGGAGGAAAAGAAGAGATAGAAACTTTTGTTTTCTTTAAATTCTTTAGTCATGCCAAAGTGAAGAGAAAGATCAAATTGGAATTTGATTCTTCATTTGACAAGGGAGATACTGTTTCTTGTATCAGATTATTTTGACAGTTTTCTCTGCCAAAGCTATACTAGTTTAATTTGATCAGGACCGATGACTTCAGATCCCTTAATTTGTTTCTTTCTTAAGAATACCTTGAGTTTGATGACAAAATTTAAAATTCCATTCCCTCTCTTGATCCAAAAGAATAAAAAATGTTCAAAAATAATAAAATTTTCCCATTAATTTAGTTAGCTTTACAACAATTCTTATAAATATTTAAGTTTTTGAAGAGAAACTGAAATTATCAGCTTATTTAAATGAGACATTCTGACAAGATCAAGCTCTGTAAAGCAGTTCATCATTCTATCACATGATTCAATGAATCGTCATTTTACAAACTTAATAAATTCATTTAAAATTTGATATTGTTGTTATAAAAATTATCAAAATTACCAGAGAGTGTATAATATAAATTAAAATTAATAATTATAAAATAAAGAAACTATTTAATTAATCAAAAGCTTTGTTTTCTTAACAATTGTCTCTAGACAGTTATTATTATAATTTCAATGAACAAGATTTGATTCTATTGTTTATATATTTTGTATTTGACTTTATCCCATACCTGAAAAAAGGTTTGTCCAAAATCCTACAGTTTAATACAACATACTTTTAAAATAATATTAGAAAGTATGCAAATAAATAAATAAATTGTAACAAGAATTAGTTATATTGTATTAATATAAAAATACATTTACAGATTATTATTATGAATATGTAAAATTATATTAACATATTAATAGCTAACCCTGTATGGTATACAAATATTGGCAAATGCATAAATGTATATTGATCATATTTAAGATTCTCATGCTAAACGCAAGAGTGGTTGATCTAACATTTTTCCATAGATTATTAATATATAGTACAGTGTAGTTCTTACTGTCTGGAAATTAAATTTTAATAATTTCTCTTGTTACATTAAGAAAGAATTCAATATTGCAAAATGATTAATTTTCTATCATTGTATTATACTTTTTGTAGAAAGTGATGCAAAAAAATTTAAAAATAATAATAATAATATTGCACATTACATCAACAATAGGAATTTTATGTTATAAACAAATTCAAATACAATCTACTTACTTTTCCATAAAAGTCCTAAAAAAAAAAACAGCACTACCAGCAAATAACTTGTACGTTTTTATCTAGTAAAACATTTTTGGACCAAACTTTGGTCCCTCATCAGTACACAATTCTAACCACTTAAGAATGGTTAGAATTGTGTACTGATGAGGGACCAAAGTTTGGTCCAAAAACGTTTTACTAGATAAAAACGTACAAGTTATTTGCTGGTAGTGCTGTTTTTTAGGACTTTATGCTATATATAAACTATATTTTATAAATGTGTCTGGAAAAATATGATATTTTCTTTATACTATAATTTGTTTATAAATGAAAATAAACCTTTTTTTACATATCAATCTCAGTTAAATTGCACTTTATAACGTCATATGAAATAACTGAAATGATTCAAAAGGAAATACAGAAAACTGTGAACAAGACAGCAGACTTTAGGTGAAGAGTATTGTTAATATAAATTAATTTTAGAGTTCAAATATACAGCAACTTCTAATTTTTATTATTGATTTTTTGTGAAATTGCAATAAAATTTTGTTTAATGTTTTCAGATTGGAATAATAGGTTTTTATTATATTAATAAACAGCAAACATATATACTAAAATCATGTAGACATTCTACTTTTCAAAACTGGATAATAATTACTATTTGCTGATTGCTTCTAATAGTAATAAGAACTATTTTAGTGAAATGTTTGAATAATGATATAAAATTTTAAATATCTATGAATGATTACTATTTTCTATTAGTGCTAAACAGCTTATACCTTCCCTCTTAAACAACTGCTGCTAATAATATACAGGAATATCTCACTTAATGCTGACCCTGCTATAGTATTGTTAGTAATTTCAGTTAGTACTGATTGATTCACTATTATGCAGTTTGGAAAGATTTTGTGCCAAAATATTCCCATTAAATTATACTGCCAAAATGAATGGTGCTGATTGGTCAGGTGTGATGATTAGTGCGTGCATATGTACAAATTCAATTGCCGAGAGAGGGGCTTGTGGCAGATACAGTCTACAGAGATCATTTATCTTCAGTCTTTATGATAGCCTCATCACAGACAAAAAACTTTGGCTGATTTTCTAATTAAAAAATAGTGTTTTTCTTTTCCATTTTGTAAACATTAAGCAATAAAAGTGTTCCGTTATTTTTACTTTTCACCCTTTTATTATTTTTCATTAATTTTAGGTAAATATATAAATATTTTTATTTTATCAAAATTTAATATGAACGAATTACTTATTTTCCTATAGAAATAATGTTTCACTCAGTGCGAATTCATTTAATTCTGTACTTTAGAGTAACCAATTAACAGTACTAAGTGAGGTATTCCTGTATTTGTAAATAACCTTCCATCTTATGCAAGCTGAATATATAGAATAAAAATGTTGAAATTTAAATTTAATATATAGCACATTTATGATAAGAATATTTTTGTGAAAAGACCAAAGATGAGAGTATAGACAGTCCTCTAATTATGAACATTTGTATTTAATAATGTAAAATTGCACAGTTAGTTAACATCTGACAATATTCAAGATGATGGCAATTACATAAAAAAAACCTTTGCTTTATAATTAAAACATTTTGTTCAAATCTGTGAAATAAGAAACTTGGTCCAATTGTGAAATATATTACAAAACACAATATATAAAGTTGTTTCAATACTTTTAAAGGCCATATAAGAGTAATACCTGAGTTGCAAACTTATGCATAAATTATGTTTATAACTAGAGGAGTGCTTGTATGATATATGTTGAGCAGTCAAGGAAACTTGTGCATCTATTCATTCCTATTCATATTTCACTCCATAAAACTGCAAAATAATCAATAAATTAATAAAAGTTTGCATAATAGTAGTTAGCTTATTAATTTAATATATATTTAGATATTATATAAAAATGTTCTGTTATTAATACAGAAATTCTATAAAACTTAATGTTGTTTAAATAGATCAGTTTTTATTTTTTAAATAATTTTTAAAAAGTGTAATTTCTTCTAGATATTCCATCTATGACAATATTTGAAAAGGATGGATTAAAACTAGATTTCAATTTTGAAAAACCAATAGATAATCCACATTTGGTTGTGATATATTTGACAGCAAGTAATCAAACAGGAAAAATAATGAGTGATTTTCTCTTTCAAGCAGCTGTTCCTAAGGTATGAATATAAATTTTTCTTTTATATTTTATATATAATTGTATTTGAAGTATTTGAAAAATATTTGTTTCAGACATTTCAATTACAGTTACTTCCTCCCACAAGTAGTGTCATCCCTCCAAGTAATACAGGAAATATCAGACAAACAATTAAAGTTGTAAATCCTAACAAGGTATTGCAGTTTTATATTTAAATTACTGTTGATTAATATTATGGATTTTATTCAGTAATTGTATAAATCTTAAGGTTGTTAATATAAAATATTTTATTGGTCAAAATAATGATTACTGTCAATCATGTATGAAGGTTATTTGAAAAATTTGTAGATTGTATCCATTATCCTGAAGTTTAGGACAGCATTCTTTTTTTTTTTTTTTGAAGCAATATCCTTAACATTGTTTCATATATAGGAATTCAACTTTCTGTAAACTATTTAAAAAATCATTTTTAATGTAGAGTGCAATATTGCAATTTTATACAATTGAATAGGTTGAAATGGGATGCAGAAAACTACCCTAACATTCCATAACCATCTAGGGGTCTGTGTAAAGCATTTGAAAAGTTTGCAGCCTGGCACAGAAATAAATATTTAATAAGTTAGAAATTATAATATCTCCAAAATACAATGCATTTATTCCAATAATGTTCAACTTCATTATATCCTCTTTGTAAACTGATTTGCTGAGATCTGCAAAATAAGTATCTATAGCCATTATGATTTCCTCATTTTATGAAAATTTTTGTCTTGCAAAGTATTTTTTCAAATTTGGAAAAATCTGAGGGGAGCCAAATCTGGAAAATACAGTGTTTGAAGAATCAATTCAAAGCCTGTTTCGTCAATTTTGAAAGTTGTGATTCAAGAGGAGTGACCTGATGCATTGTTGCAATGAAAGAGCACCTTTTTCTTCACCAAACCTGATCTTTTCTTAGTAATTTTTTTGTTTCAATCAGTTAGCATAATATTTCCCGATTATAGTCTTGTCCTTTGGAAAATAGTCAAACATGATAATGCCATTTTTATTCCAAAAAACTGATGTGACTTTCCAGATGAAGTCCTTGCTTTTTTGGAGGTGAAGAATCTCTGTGCTTCTATTGTTTGGATTATTTTCTCATCTCTGGTATATAATGATGAACTGATATATCATCTGTAGTTATAAAATTATGTAGGTTTTGTTGAAAACTGATCCAAACTTTGCTAGGAAATTTGATGTCAAATTTATTTTTATTCCAGAATGAGTGATATATACCCATCTTGCACAAACTTTACTTAATCCCAATTTGTCAGTTAAAATGTGATGTCCCCATTCAGTTGAGATGCATAAATCTCATGCAGCATTCAGTGGCTGGTTAATGACTAACTGTTGAGTGGACATTATCAGTGTTTTTAGCCATCACTGCCATTGATGAGTGTCCACAATTTAGGTTATCCTCCTCTCTCTTTATAAACCATGAGGTACAGTTTGTTTGAAAAGATTTGAATGCAGATTCACCCAAAGTGTTAACCATGTTTTCATGGATTACTTGAGCTTTAAACCTTTTTTAAATTGATATTTGATAACAGCTCAGTGCTCAATATTTTTCATTTTTATAAAAATCACTTGATATACTTGCTTTGATCAGCTGAAATTTTAGGTTATTTTATACAGAAGATCAAATATCAACATAGTGAAAATAGACACTGATATGAATGACATTTTTGTCAAGCCATAAACTTTTCAAATGCCCTCATGTTATGCATACCTAACAGAAATATCTCATCAGAATTTGTTTTATATAATCATTTATGAAGGCAATATCTTCCTTAATAAGAGCATGAAAATATCTTCCAGTGCAGAAAAATTCATACAGTATATGAAGAGGAATTTTGTCTTTTTTTCTTTGGCATCCTGTATAGTTAGGACTATTAGTAATTCCAATTAGATAAAGATATCTTTTATGATGATAGTGCTTTGTAACTAAACTTGATTTTTATCAAATGCAAGTAGTTTTCTAATCCTCTGTAAAAAGGGCTTAAGCTAATAGCTGTTGTTGACTTACCTGTCCAAATGCATCATAATCCATTCATAGTCCAGAATAATGTACAAGAATTAATGACATCATCAATAATTAATTCTTAATATTAAAAGTTACTGTGCCAAATTAATATATTGTGATGCAAATCGTACATATCCAACCATATTACAATAATTTTATGATTATATCACATCTCTTGCCTTGTAGATAGACTACACATGCAGCATGTAATGCTCTAATTTTAATATAAAAATTTATACAAGTAAACTTGACTTATGTTTGTGTCAATGCTATGTAAGTCAGAAAATTCAAACATAAAATACAAAAATCTACTATCAGTTTTTTTAAACTTCAAATGGAAGAGTAAAACATTGAGCATATTTTATCATGTGTGCACACACAATCACAATCACACAGAATTGTGACAACCAACAAAAATGATGTTCAAATATCTGCAATTTTTATTCAATATATAGTATTATATATATATATATGCTTAGTCTGTGTGATGTCACAAAGTTTTATTGATTAATTCAGATGAGACACACTTGGATTTTTTGTTTATTCTACAAAACTACTATTGACAATACAGATAAATAAAAAATAGGTGGTGGGGAAAGAGACCACATCTAAGCAACTGAGAAGTTTCATACCAGATTGGGCAAATTTATAATTTTTTATACTAATACAAGAAACTGTTAAATTCCTTCATGGGTATGATAACACTCCCTGTAATAATATTTTTTGTTTTCCCAATGTAAAATATATAATTGTGGTATAATATATATATATAGCTTAATACTATATGTATATATTATACACAGTTTAATACTGTGTATTAATGAAATTATCAATTTGTTTTCAAAGTATATTTTTACTTTATTGTTTAAAATGCATATAAAAAAAATAGAATTATGTTTTCTCTGAATAATATATTCTTGTATCTATATAGGTAAATTTCTTTCTTCCACATTTACATATTGAATCATGTATTGTCTTTTATTCTTCATACTACTTACTTATCTCTCTTTAACACCTTTAAAAAATATCCTATTATGAATTAACCTACTTATTCTTTTTTTACGAATTTGATTCTTATTCATTTTCTCTACATATTTAATCTCTTTCATGCTAGTCAATCATTTTTTGTTTTCTTATCACACATAATTATTACTTATATTTATTCTAAATTCCTCTATATCCCATAATCCATTTCAATTTATTTTTATGCTTCTTCTTTCCATATTAACAAAAATATATAGAAGCTCTATAAAAAATTTTGACCAATAAGACAATTACAATGCAGTGCCATTCTATAAAATTTTATCTGATCTAGTGGATCACAATCAACTGTTTTTCATTATTAGTGATATTTGATTTATATCTCACTTACATTGCAAACACCTCTCCTATTCTGGTGTGAATTTTTAAATGCATTTTTTTCCACTGATGCAATAAAATTACATTAAATTTGAATATTTTTGTTCAGTTTTAATTTTAAACATTAGAAACATTTTAATTTTATTTGGTATAGCATAGATAGATAGATATTTATAGGACTCTTAGCACTAATAGTATTATATTTAATTATATATTACCTCATTTTCAGTACTTGAAAAAATAGAATATACGAGAGTACAGTGATTTCTCAAAATTGTCACATTGACTTAAAAATACCTAAGAACCTATAGGTCTAGTATTATAAGTTTCATTGCCATATCCCTCAAGTTGACTTTAATAGTATTTAATTTCACTTCTTGGTTACATAAGACAACAAGCATTTGCTAATACTCATAAAACAAATTTTTATACCATATTCCTAGATTGAAAAATCATAATTTTTAAAAGTGCAATAGATTTCTTAATTTAAATAATATAATGAAACATTATTCCATATCTATTGAAAGCCTATGATGATATTTTAAATTCATTTAATTTAGAAACTTAGAATTTTATAATATCCAACAAATATAAAAAAATTATAAAGATTTTTTTAAAGAATTAGATATAAATTTTGGTTATGTTGCAAAATTAAAAATATCAATTGATAATTTATATGCGGCATATATTACAGAAAAATTTAAATATTAATCATCCAACATTGATTTCGTTTTATTTGTATATAAATTTTCTTTATCAAATAATTATGCAAATGCCTTACTATCTCAAATATAAAAAAAAAATGCCAGTAATATGATTAAAATAAATGTATGACTTTTACAAATTATATTTTGACAAAAGTCTTAATACATAAACAAGATGATGGGTTTCTGGTATAGTCTGAATCACCCATTTTAATATTATAAAATGTAATTTTTAAGTGTGATGAATAATTTTATTTAGTTTTAAACAAATTACAGTACTGTATAATAAAAATATAATAATTTTCCATAGATGCATTTATAGCAGGCAGTTTATACAATTATCTATACTAAAATAACATTATGATCATAAGCAAAGGAGTTAGACTTTATATAATCTGTAATCTTGCAGTTTTCATATCCAAAAGATGTCTGGCTACAGTTTCAAAATTGTATGAAGTTTTTTAGTAGAACTGTTGCCATTGTTTTATCTGTACAAAAGTATAATTTTAAGAATTAGATATATAAAACATTATCTGTTTGATCAATTGATTTTTCTCAAAGGAGAACACACCTTGCAATCATATAGAATTTTTAAATATTTGATATTAATAGAAATAATTTTATTGTCATTTCAAAAAAAATAATAATGTACAAATGAAACAAGCATATACAATTAAATAATACAAATCATGTGTTTATTTTATTACCGCAATGTAATTTTTTTTTTGCTATTCAAATTATTATTTCTTAAAAAAAAGTTTAACAGAATTATATTTAATGTTACATTCTCTTGACAAAGAAAATTACCATGGTAATGATTTTTGGCAATAACATTACAGTCCTATATCTCTAATCTTCAAAGATATTGTATTTTGGAATTAAATTTAATTTGATTACATTAGTTTGTTGATAAAATGATTGTGTTTGGCTTATATATGCTTTGACATACAATGACTGACTGAATAAAACAATTTACTATATGTCCCGTTAGAGCAGTGATCATTTTTTCAGTATTATTTGATACTGTACCAAATATTTAGTACAACAATAATTTTATTTTAGGGATACATTTGTCATCAATGGTTGACTAATTGATTTAAGTTATTTCTAGATACATTAGTGAAATTAATGCCTACTATTTTTGTACTGCATAAATAAAATTTTATTTTATTATCTATTTATAGACACAGCTACGAATGAGGATAAAATTATCATATAATATAGATGGGATTTTAGTTCAAGAACAGACAGAAGTGAATAATTTTCCTCTCAGTACATGGCAGTGACATATGTTATACATAAGGTAAACCATTCATTTGTAACTGTAACCTTATAATTTTCTGATTTTAACAAAACAATTTCTACATAGCTGCAAATGAAGATTTGGTGTATATTAGATTTATATAATAACAATAATACTGAAGTGAACAGACTGTCTATACAACAATTGAGGGTCAAGGAGTCTGCGGCATCATCACTTCATACAAAGGAAATGGAAATTTCATAGCTGTGGTAGATCTGAGTGAGAGATTTTTCAAGAGCAAATGTCAATTCTGTTAAAAATGCTCAATTCATTTATATCATGCATTATGATAAATTCTTTAATTTAATATCTAACAGAAATTATTTATAATTCTTGCTTTAAAAGCTGTGTGAATTTATTGTGCAGAATCTCTTTTTTCTGAAAATTTTGTTCAAAATTTAGATCTGACTTTTTTGTTTTTGTTGCAATAGTCACGATCTAGGAATTCTCATCTTGGTGCACTTTATCAATTGATATACTGGTATACATTGAGTCACAAAATATAAATTTTGAAAAAGGAGAAATTGTTGAAAATTGGTTGTTCCTGAAAATAAAATTGTAAATATAAAAAAAAAAAATTTTGTTTAATTTTATTCACCCTACAAGACAAAAAAAAAGGCACAGATTTTCAACAACTGTAATAAAACAAAAGTATTTTGTTTTATGGTTAAATGTAGAATAAGAAAAATAAATATATAATTAAATTTAAATTTGTTTTTTAAAATACAATAGTTTATTCTGATAGAAAATTATTTCTTTTTATTGAAATAAAATACATATTAACATGATTAAAAAACCAAAAAGTTCCAAAACTACTTACAAATTAGATTTCATATCTATATTTTACACAATGTTTCCTAACTGCTCAATTCTTTACAGTCTCTCTCTATAAATTAAACGAGCAAATTCTCCACATGCTGATGCTATATCTGGAAAGATATATTTATAACCTGACTCACATGTTCTTTTTGGAATAACTTTCTGTCCTTCGGTCATCATGACAGCTCTTTCGGGACTAAAAGCCATGTTCAGTATTCCTACTGGTAACGGTATAAAGGCCGGTCTTCGTAATTTAGCTGCAAAAGCTTTTGTAAATTCTCTATTAGTAATTATTTGTGGAGCAACACCATTTAATATTCCTTCTACTTCATTTTCAATGACATGTAGAAAAATTCCTGCAATATCTTGGATGTGAATCCAAGGCATAAATTGATTTCCCGTTCCAATAGGTCCACCCAATCCAAAATAAAATGGCCAAAATATCTGTTGTATCATTCCCCCTTGTCGTCCAAGAACAACACCTAAATGTATCTCAAAATAAGACAAATTCAATAATTAAAATTTTAATTTTAAATACTTACCACTTCGGACAATGACTCTTCTTGTCTTAACATCTTTTGGTAATTCATTTGCTTCCTCCCATTCTTTACACAGTTTTGATAGAAAATCATGATCTCCTCCTGCACTATATTCTGTATATTCTTCAGTTTCACTTGGTTTATAAAAGCCTTAAATAAATTAACTACAAATTAATTTAAAATCTAAAAGTACTGTAAAAATTTTTATTTATTTAAATCTCATACCTACACCTGAAATAGATGCAAAAACTTTTGGTGGTGTTTTCAGTTTTTTAACAGCTTCAGCTAAAGATCTTGTTGTATGGACACGACTAGACCAAACATTTTGTTTAAAACCAGGTGTCCATCTTTGGTAAAATGATGATATTAATAATAATTATAAATTTTAATTATTAATTATTTTCATAATTACCTCCTAGTTGGATCAAGAACATTCTGTCCAGCTAAACTTATCACTGCTACTGAATTTTCTGGAAGACCTTTAGCAGAAAGTTCTGACTGTAAATAAAATCAACATTATGCTTTATTAAAAATGGAATAGATTTATAAATAGTTAAATTAAAAATAATTACACCTAAAGTATTAATTCAAATATACTGTGGTCCTTTTTTTCAAGATAAAGCAAATATTTAAATTAAAAAACCTTTTAAATGAGTATATATCTTTTATACGAAACAAGTAAATCTTAATTGCTATTAAAATCAATACTCAAAATTATATCCATTATATGTTAGATAAAGAGGAACAATCACCTAAAATTTAAATCCTCTGCAATGTTTTGTTCATCAGTTATTATACATTCAATCTGATATATAATTAAGACAACTTTTGTAATATATAATGCTCCCCAGATATAATATTGTCATTTATATTGCAGATTTGGCTATACTGCAGGTTTTTTTCTGTTCCTCCTTCTTTTTGAAGAGATTCCTTAGCCTGCCAATTAAAGCTTTACTCAAACCTGTACCTCAAAAACCATCATTTTATACACTGCCTTCTGGCAGTGTATAAAATCCTTTCAGATGATTATAGCATCACTATAATATGCAACTCATAGTGTTACTCTGTCGACTATATAACATTAAAATGTTGTTAACATATAATGAAATCAATCACTTTGCATAATAAGAAATCATTTTAAAAAATTTAAATGCTTTGTGTTGTTTGAACCAAACAACACAGAGCATTCAAATTTTCAAGCCTCAGTTTGGTCAAATTTGTGGTTCTTAACATATCTTGTAAATTGATAGAACATTAAATGAATAGAACACACATACATTCATTTAACTAATTTGTATACATTTATTCTGTCTAATTTTATATAAAAATACTATTTATGAAAACTAAGAACATTTTATAAATGAGCTTAATTGATACGATTAATCAAATATATGCATATTAGAATTGTTATAAATAATGATTAACATAGTGACAGATACTTGCTAAGAACCATAAAAAAATAAACACTAAACAACACCCTTATAGCAATTAAAATGTTTATTATACTATTATTATTTACTAGAATATTTTCAGATATCCCTCTTCAATGGTGAAATTAGATCACAGTCATGAAAGCAGTTCTAATCAGAACAAACTGAATATTTTAAAAAATTACAGAATTTGCATTCTATAATATACCTTCACATACATGTTAGAAAATTGAATTTTTTTTTTTAGTACAAAAACTCTATCTTTACAAAATTAAACAAATGCAAGTTGCTCCTTTTATTATAATAATTTTAATTTCAGCTTTCTTGGCAAGATATGCCAAAGTTTTTGAGAAGTTTTCAATTTATTATTTATTACATTTTTATGCTGACTTCTTTCTACAATATCAAAAGATTCCTCCAGAAACACTTTTTTAACATACTTGCAAGGCTTTTTTGAAGGAAGATAGGTACACCTCCACACTAGATTTGCTGGTTCCAATTAGTTCAATTAATGAGGCTCAAATTTTTTTGTAAATAAACAGATGATTCCAGCTCAAGCTTTTCACAAAAAAACTCAAGGAGAGAACTTTAATTAGTTCAGAGCTTCTCAAATTTTTCAACTTCGTGATCCTTTTACCCAAGCAAATATTTTTGTGACCCTGGGTGTATATATATATATATATATATATATAAACTAGTAATATAAATTAAAACATTTGCTGATAATAAGAAAATTTATTCAAAAATAATTCTTCGTATATATACGAATATAATTTTATCATGTATTAAAGACAAAGCCAATATTCATACTAATGAGCTGGGTCTGTTTGTTTACTTTTACATTTATATTCATTCAAGATTTAAATCTTGGATGAATATTTCATACTGCAGGATGTAAAGCTTTTTCAACATTTTACAAGTTGGCTGATTTTTTGATTTTATAAACATCAATTATGTTGAAAATGCCATTTTGCATAAATACATAGTACAAAATGTCAGAAGTATGTTTCATTTAATAAATATTGTTAACTAAGTAACAATATTTATTGAATGAAACAAAATTATACTATCAAGTAAGTGTCAAAACAAAGTACTGAAGATTATCTGTCCTTTTCTATAGTGATTTGAAATGTTTGTTTAGTTGTAGTAGTTATAATCATAAGAACAGTCTTATAACTAATAGATATGTAACAACTTCCACATCACAAAATCAAATCAACTGTCAAGCATTTGAATCAACCTACTATAGAAATAGGAGAGAGGAAATCTGTTTCTAAAACTTTATACTAAGAGCACAAATGTAACTCATCAATATCTCTTGATGAATGAAGGCCAATCAGTTTATGATCTCTGCAATTGGACTCTTATCTTGAATTATGATAACATCTTTTAATTAATTCCTTTAGTTTACTGAATGTTTACAGCATTTTAATCATTCTGTTTTTAATCTTTTAAAATTTTTTTATTATTATTTTAGCTTTTATGCTTCATACCAAATATTGCTATTTTATTCAATACTTATTATATTTTTAGGCTTATAAGACATTTTTTTTCCTTAAAAGTAGCTTTAACCGTAGAGCTGCGAAAGCCGATTTAATCGGCTCGCAAATCTGCGCAGTAATAATTAATTAGATTAATTAATTA
>WUQG02424681.1:0-14860 GCA_011317285.2 Androctonus mauritanicus | reverse complement strand
TTCTTTATTAAAAAAATTTGATTTAGGAATTGAAAATTGTGTTGGTCAGGGGTATGATGGTGCTAATGTGATGAAAGGGGTATATAATGGATTGCAACAAAAAATTAAAAAAATTCAGCCAAATGCTGAATATATTCATTGTGCCAGCCACAATTTAAATCTCGTCGTTAAAGATGCAGTAGAAGGATGTAAAGAAATTGCAAATTTTTTTACAACAATTCAAGAAATTTATACATTTTTTGGCAATAGCATAAAAAGATGGGACCTACTTTCCAAATTTACAGAAGAATCACAAGTAACCTTAGAGAAACTTAATCCAACCCGATGGTCGGGACGACTACTATCATTAGTAGCCATCAAAGTACGATATACCGATATCATTAGGTCTTTAACTCAAGTTATATTAACACAAAAAAAAGATAGAAATGATGCTCAAAATATTAAAAATAAAATTGAAAATTTTGAATTTATTTTTATAACTGTGTTCATGCAAAAAATATTAACAGAGGTAAATTTTGCTTCAAAAGTTTTACAAAAAAATAATATAGATTTAAATGAAGCAAAAAGCATTTTAAATCGTGTATACAACAATATAACTAAAATTAGATCTATTTATAATGAAATTAAAAATGAAGCAATAGAGTTATCAAAATCCTGGGGAATAAGACCTAATTTTGAGGAAAAAAGACAACCAAAAATAAAAAAAACATTATGATGAGCTAGCCACAGACCATAGATTCGAAACAAGAAAAGATATTTTTAAAATTCAAGTTTATAATTTTGTAATTGATATTGTCATAAATCAAATAAAAAGAAGATTTGAAGGTATGGATAATGTTGTGAACTATTTTGGTTTTTTAGAACCCAAAGAATTGTTAAAATTGTCAACAAAAGAAATAAGTTCTAAATGTGACAAGTTACAAAAAAAATACCCAAAATTACTAACAGATATATTTGCTATGCAATTTACAAACATAACTACTTTGTTGAAAAGCGATTTAAATGAATCTATGTCAATAAGGGACTTTGCAAATATTATAATTGAAAAATTTAGTTGCTTGGAAAGTGATTTATCTGAAGTATATACAATGTTTATTATATTTTTTACTTTGCCAGTGACTGTTGCTACAGTAGAAAGAACATTCAGCAAATTAAAAATTATAAAAGATTTTAAAAGAAATTCAATTGGACAATCTCGTCTGAAATATTTAGCATTGATTGCTATTGAGAATAAAGAAGCAAGTCAATTAAACACGAAGACTCTAATTGACAAATTTGCGGCTGCAAAATCTAGACGAAAAATCATTTAAATAACTTTTTATACTTTTGTTTATATTCAAATATGTTTTGTTTTTTATTTATAATCAGTTTTCTTTTAAACATTTAATACTTGTATTTAAATGTATTTTAAAATCCTTAAATATATATTTCATTTAATATATCTATTTCATTCTCTGCTCTTAAGTTAAAAAATAATTTTCCTTTGTATAAACAGTTGAAATTAAAAAAAAATGTTAGTAGGGGCCCCGTAGTTAGAATTTGCTTATGGGCCTAAAAAATCTAGTTACGCCACTGTGTTAAATATGATTATTTTTAAAGATATACGAAGATTTAACTGTAAAAATGTTATTTAAAGTGGAAATAAATTAAATAGGAAATATTTTTTCTGATCTTGCAGGAGATAAGATAATTTTTTAAATCAATAAAAAAAATAAATAAAAAGGAAAAATAAAATTTGTTAATGTAAGGTAAACGGCACAAGTAAAATGTTTTTGGATCTGTAATAGATGATAAATTTATTTCAATAAACAAACAATTTTTAAATTTGTTTAGATATTTATATTTGCTTTAGATAGGATTTTTTTCATAAATAAAAATTTATTTTTTAACGTATAAAATACAGATTGTGTTGTGTGTATGTATGTATGTATGTATGTATATATATATATGTGTGTGTGTGTGTGTGTGTGTGTGTGTGTGTGTGTGTGTGTGTGTGTGTGTATATATATATATACACACACACACACATATATACATATTAATATAATTAATTTAAATTATTATTAACTAAATAATTAATACCTTTTAAATCTCTGAATTTCATGAGCACCTAATAATCTTTCTTGTTTCAGCAATGTTAATGCTTTTAATCTCTGCCATCGATCATTTACTTCCTTAAAGATTGGATTAATAGTTTCAAAAGATTTTAACATTTATTTCATTGTAAAGTTCAAAATTAATATGAAATGTATACTTAATTCTAAAAGTTAAACATATACAATATTTAAAGTTCTATACTTTTATAATATTTATTATATTTATTCACACCTCTCTTCTCTTTGATATAGTTTCTACATCTGGATGTCCATCTTCAAATAATTTGTCTGCATGTTTGTTAACTTCATTTATCCTAAATTCCTGACTAGTCATATCCTATCAATAAATTTTTGCATTATTACTCTCTCACAATTCTTATTGGAAATATAAATAATTGTTTTAAATTGTTTATTAATATATATGTTAAATTCAAATTTCTAAAAATTTATTTATATTCTATAATTATTTCACATCAGATTATTATATTGTTGAACAAAATTATATTTACTTTCTGAAATTCATCAAATTTATGCTGTAACATTTCAACATGTTCCAAATCCTGACTAAATTCATCAGCTGTAACAAATGCTTCCTATAATTTAATGGAAATAAATAAAGCATTTATAAAATTTCAAAATTTCATATTTTTTATTTAAAAAAAGCAAATTATTTATATAGACACTTTGTCACTTATGCAAGTTCCAATTTCAGACATATTGCTTTATAAAAACAAATATAATAATAAAACAATAAAAAAATACTAAAGCAAAAATTTTCAAATTTTACATAAAAAACAGTCATTACTTTAGAAAAGTTATGGTCTACTCATCTTGGAAAAAGTTATGATTATTATAATAGTCATAACTTTTCTAAAGTATAACTACAGTATTATACATTAACATTATTCTTACTGATAATGCTAATCCCAATAGTTAATTTGTCATCTGCTTATTATTATTTGTATTATACTTTATATATATAATAATGCTTTAATTTATTATAGTAAATTTCATAGTTATTTATATAAACTAATTTACACAAATTCTTCAAGAACATAATTATGAAAGCATGGGAGTGTCTTTATATTGCTTATTATGATCATGGCAAAAAATCAATTAAATTAATAATTATATTTATTTCTAAAAGAAAAAATTTATTTTATCAAAATAAAATTGTAGACAATTTTAATATATATCCTTTATAAATTTAAGTATTTAATATTAATTCCTTTAATTATATAATTATACTGTATATATAAGTAAAATTAAAGGCAAAAATCTATAATAAAAATCTATAATTTTAAATGTTTAAAATTCATTTCATATGTATTTTTTCCCTCATAATACATAACAAACAATTCTTGCAAAAATCAACATTTAACAAGTTGATTAATTAAAAAGAATTAAAGAAATAATAATAAAATTCTCAATATAAAATACTTTGTCATTAATCCAAAACATGACTTCATCACACTGACGTAAAAATTGCAGAAGAATCAGGGCTTGTTGAAGTTTTAAACCTTTATTGGAGAGATGTGATAATAACAGTTCCCATAATCGATGGATTTCATCCAATCGTTGCTAAAAATAATATGAAATAAAACATTAGTATATTTCCAATACTAAATTATTACTAATACTGAAATTTATATTTTACAGATACCTGAATTGTATCTGAAGCATAATGCCCTTGATTAATCATTTCCATTCCAACACTGTCCAATGCAACAATGGCATTACTGTGTGCAGCTACTTCTGCTTCAAATGCTTGATGTTTCTGTATTTTAGCCTAGTAAAAAAATAAAACATTTTTATAAACTCTGACTGCATCAGTTCTTTTCAAATAGAATATACATTACCAGAATTCATTTGATTCAGACCAATAATCAATAAATAATATTTTATAGAATTAATAAGAACTTTTTATTCAAAATGAGGAAGATCAGATGAACTTTAATTCAAAATTTTGTTTTGAATTAAAGTAATATTTTTGATTATTCATTTGGCCTTTTTCATTTTGTTTCAGCTAAAGAAAGTTAAATGAACAATTGAAAATGTTATTTTTTTCAATTAAAGTTCTTTTTGATCTTGCAAAGTACTATGTATTGGTTATAGAATCTGCATTGTTTAAAATTGAACCAAATTATCATCGAGATATAATAATAATTTGTAAAATTATTGGCTTATATGTTTAATTTAAATAAATTTTCCAATACCTGAAGGTTTGTTGGATCTTTGTAATTTTCATCTGCAGCAGTTTGCAGTTTTTCATTTATCCAAGATTCCAATTCATCTGCATCTCTTCTGAAATACTGTAATCGTCTAGAATCTTCGAGTTTATCTCGTTTCGTTCGTGCATCTACCTTAAATTGAGCATATCTTCCCAGTACTTGCTCTCGTCTCTCTTGAATATCTTGAACAGATTCCAAAACTTTGATATCTTTTGGTTGAATATCCATTATATTCAATAGCTAAATATAAATTACCAGCATATTATTACTATTTCTATCATTAGTATTAAACTATTATATAATAATGTAATTCAATCTAAAGAAATGATGATCTAATTTAAAATAAATTGTATCTTTATTATTTCATTTAAATAAAATAATTTAATTAATATTCCTTACCATTTAGTCTTGAGCTAAAAGTTAGTTTTAATTTCCAGCTAAAAATTCTTATATTACATTTGCAAGAATTTCTTTACATTTATGAACATATAGACACATGCATTTAAAAAATAAATCAACACTTTAATTTTGGATTATTTATGAAAAAAAATTAAGTTTTGTAATTAAAATCTAGTTTCCATTTTCATTTATTCTGTAGTCATTAGTGATAGTATTATTCAGTTAATAATAAAATAATAACAAAATATTCCATTTTCCAATTTTATAAATCAAAAACTTCTTAAGAAGAATCAAAATTTAATCAAATTTTTTATTACATTACTTACATAGCTCAAAAATAATTTTGAATTATAATTCATGTTGTTTTTAATAATTCTAAATCATACAATAATATTTTGATTTCATTAATTCTTGAAAAGTATATTTTTTATAATTCAGTTTTTTGTTTTTATTTCATATATTGTTTAAATAAATTTTAATTTAATCTTTAAATATGGATTTTTTTCTAATGTCAATATTAAAAATAAATTTATATACTAAAGTGAAAAATATTTAAATATTAAAATCGATAAATGATAAACAAAAAATAATGAGGACTAGAATAAGTAATAAAATAATATTGTAATATAGTATTATAATATTATTTTATTAGTTAGTTAGTTTATTAGTTATATAATTATTTCTTATTGTAATACAAAAACTTTTAATTAAAATAACATGATGCTTGATAACATGAGTCTAATTGATAAAATAAAAAGTCAAATATCAATAATAATAAAATAATTCAGAGTTTCAGGAAAATGAAATTATCCATTACAAATTAATATGCAATTCTCCAATATAGATTAAGAATATACTTTAGAGTGTAGTGTTTAATGAACATATTTAAAATTGGTAGATGCTTGGATAGCCCATATTGGAAATAATATTGTAAACAACATTAGTTTCAGACTGAAAAACTGAAGGAATCTATGTAATTAATATATAAGGACTCATGGATGATATGAAATTTTTTATCTCAAAAAAAGTATATAAATTTAAGTGAAAATAATACATGATCATGCAAATTGTAGTTCAGATGCATTCTGACTTCCTCAATAAAATCCTTTTTTTTTTTCTTATTTTTTCTGTTTTATATTACTTTTCATTCCACTAAGTATTATGTGGCAGTGCTAATGCAGAACCCATAATCAGTTGTCTTGACTTGTGATGGGATTTGTCACTTATATGAGGATAGATTATCAACAAATCAAAAAAATATGAAACTTAGATCCCAAAATTTATCACGGATCCTTCAGGAAAAAGGTGAATACTTTGACATAGCTAGTCACTCATTATTTCCATCAGTATTAAGACACAATATTACTTTTATTCTAAATTTTGGAAATTCCTTGCAAAATGCTAATTCCTTTTTGAATTTCGTAAAATTAATGCTTTTTTACATAAACTTTTTTCAACTTTTAATTATATATTTTATTATAATTTCACGAACAACGAAAAAATCTTCCTATACTTTTAAATAAGATTCGAATCTTCATTCAATATTCAAAACTGTATTATTAAATTTTAGGATCATCATATATTTCTTTTTTCTTTTTTTTTCACGTTTTTTTTTTTTTTTTTTTTTTTAATGGATCTATCATCATCATCCTTGAATATGTAGAAACTTATATGCTATAAGTTTTCTACACTTTACTAAAAATTTCAATTTTACTTATTTGATGAATATATCATTTATAGAGAAATTCAGCTACTTTTTCAAACAAATGAAAATCATAGAAAGCAAGGCGTGGAAATTTTAGCTGATCATATCATTAGTGTTGCCAGCCGTAATTTTTCATATAAATTTTCAGTGTTAGTGAGGATCAAAAATCTTTAGTGAAGATCAAACAAACGCTGTCTATCTGAAATTTGATAAAATTTAAAATAGTAAAAAATTCATCTAAACAAAAATATACTACTGAGAATCCTTCGAGAATTTTCGGAGTATCTTCCGATTCACTACAACACTGAACATAAATCTTTTTTAAACGTGGATCTATTAATAATTGTAATTTATTGTTTTACTTTTTAGTTGTTTCTTCGATATAATATTACATCTGTAGATCAGTAATAGTGTTGTAGATCACTAAAATTCAAATTTTTGTCATGTAAAAAATTAACATTTTATAAAAACTTTTAATAATATTTTATATCAGATGAAAATTCAATTCTATTTTTAGCACGTTAGCAGTACCAGATGCCTTGCGTGATAATTTCCTAAATCTATTATAATTAATGTTAAAAAAAAAGAATAATTGCGATTACTAAAAATACTTAATCCAGTATAATACGCTAATTCAAAATAAGTTTACATCCTCCAGTTTGAATTTTTATTTCGTCCTCTCTTTTGCTTTCAATTGTTTTTATTTTTTATTTTAACGAAATGACGCAAGTTCTCTCTCTCTCTCTCTCTCTCATGAAATGATTTAATTAAAATCAATGCATCGTGATTTGATTTTAATTAAATTATTTTATTGTCATATGACAGAGTACTAAATTTAATAACTTTTATCTGCCGCGTATGACATTAGGTTCTCGAATGAAAAATATTCAAACATGGTTAATTCCTCAAAAATTTCTATATTTAGCGCTTTATAAACTATATAACAATTCAAATATATTGGCATACTACAAATAAATTTAAACTTTATTATAAACTTATCGTTCCTTAGCATATTTGTCAGATTTGAACATCGATATACAATATAGTATAGGAAGTATTCTGTCAATAGTATAATTTAACCTGAGATTAGGAATTAAATCTCCCATTCACTTCACTCTCCAGAAGAGATTCATAATCATCCCATTGATTCCTATCCCGTATTAATCGAAGTCATCATGAGAATGGTAAGTTCGCATTAGAATCTTAACTGGGTGGTCACCTCGTATCCTACCAAAATTGGAGACATAAAAATTCAGTGGCATACTACAATATGCTGCATATTATTATTATTGAAAAGTTTTTGCAGTTTTCAAAACTTTAACGTAGATAACTAGCTTTAAAATTTGAAACAAGTAATATAAAAGATTTTCCACTTGTTTAAAATAATTTTTTATAGCTCTAATTTACAAAAATTAGTTATTTTTTCAGGCTAATACTATTTTACGATAGAAGGTTCAACAGCTAGCAACAAAACCTAACTTTTAGAAAGAAGAGTGAGGAAAAATACAAAGCTTTAATATATGCACAAGCATAAATTTAATTATAAAAAGCAAAGTATTATTTTTTCTGTTTTCTAGGTTAACAAAAAAAAATATTCTATATATTTTTAATATGTTTAGAAGCTGCGAGAGAAGTTTCGATTCACTCCTATTCCATATCGTCTTCATAGAGAAGTCGAATGAAAAAAGGGTTGCTTAATATAGTAATTCCCAAACTGTGGTTCCTGCACCCTTAAGAGCATGTAAGGAACGTTTAGAGGTGCGAGTTGTTTTGTTTGTCATAATGCATGTCTACTTATAAGACATGTATGCTATTATTCTTTACTAATAAAGTAGATGCGTGTTATTTTTTTTACTAATAAATTAGTACACGATTAAAAAATTTTGGAACCGCTAGCTTAATGCAGTATATACAAGTATCGCTATAAAAGAATACACTATATTGTATTAGTATATAATGCAATACAATCTTTTTTTTTTTTTTTCATTTTTATTCAGAGTACACAAATAATGAACTTTTCAATAGATTTATTACTTGATTTTTTAAATTCATAAATATAATCGAATTAAAACATAGAATCAAAACAAAATGGAAGAAAATAAATCAAAATGGCGTTGCAAACGTATACTGTACTTAAAAATTATATAATAATCTAATGTGAGTGTTAATTTTTTATTTTTTTATATATATCCGCAGTTAATATGCGTAAAAATATACGAAACATGAAACAGATGATAATAATAATTTTAAAAGTTAGCAAATAAAATATTTCTAATAATATTAACAATAAATCTTTTTATTAATATATATTATATTTATATTTTTTTATTAATTTTTTTTTTATTGATATCGATCTCGTCCACCTGCAAAAAGTATTTCTTTCTGTTTATATCATTCAAAAGTAAAGTAATAACTATTAATGCAGTAAAAATACAGTACAGCTTTTTTTTCTTCTTAAATTCTGTATTTAATTTAAATTAATTAGCACTTTTCATTTAGCTAAAATAAATATTTTAATAAACAATTAGCTTTATATCAACTGTTACCATAAGCAATGAAAAGAATTATTTTAAACACATTATAAATAAATATCATTAAGTTGAATTTGCGAAAATAAAAAAGTTTTTATAATTAAAAATGTTATTTTAACACAGAAATATGATAGGATCTATGCAAAAGTTTATAAATATAATTTTATGAATATTATATTTATTCTGTATGAAAAATTTAAAACGTTATATCAATGCAAATATAGATAGCATATATAAATATCATAATCATTAATTATACATTAGTTTATATTTAATGTAAAAAAAAATAAAATGTTTAATATACAGTATGTAGAGTTTATAGTTCGAAATAAA
Organism: Androctonus mauritanicus; assembly: GCA_011317285.2. Taxonomy (NCBI): domain Eukaryota; kingdom Metazoa; phylum Arthropoda; class Arachnida; order Scorpiones; family Buthidae; genus Androctonus; species Androctonus mauritanicus. The sequence continues at coordinate 5,565 of WUQG02424681.1, read as the reverse complement.
AACTCTTGTTTACTAATCTTATCCAATAACAAGAGTTAAATTGTGCACATTTATTACAGTATTTTTCTAAGTTATTGTCATTTTTTTTAATAAAAATAAGCTAATAATAACATATTTATATTTATATACGTAATAAAGGCATAAAAAGATTATACATTTTTACAAAAAAAAACTCTATATTAAGTAAAAAATTTTTTACTAGTCGTGGATACTTCTATTATTACATTCTGAACGATTTTTGTCTAATGTTTAAAACGTATAAAATTGTTGCAACTTACGATTACTTACTTTTCGTTTTTTGAGTAAACATATTTTTTTCTTGTTTAAATCTGTCATTGCAACATATGTCCACCCCAAAACGAATACTGTATGCGGAAGAATTTAAGTGGGAGGTGGCATTGATGAATTGTAAACGCCGAAACATATTTATAAAAGTAAACGGTTTGTTTATGTTATCTAGAATTAATAGGCTAAGTGGTATTAAATGTTAGCTTTGACACTTTTCCCAAGATGGAAGACAAGCTACCGATGACGTAAAACACAAGATTGATTTAACTATAGATTTACGAAGGATTAAATTTTAAAATTACTTCGTTTATTATCATCTGCTTCCATGCATAAATTTGCATATAATTTAATTACAAATGCATTATTGTTATTATTGGTAGTCAGTCTTTAAAGTATTGAATATTTTGTTCCTGTCATAGGAGTGATATATGAACATATATAATTAATTGATAATATTAATATTAATCAGGATAGAATTTTGATGCGCTCAATCGCTGCATATATATCTCTAATCTTTATCATGCGCCTATCAAGATATTGAATTTTAATTAGCACTTTAGATTTTACTCGTATCATTTTGTTGTTATTTACTATGCACCCCGTATAAATATATATATATTTATTTATTTTTATGTCTGTAGGGATAGCATGCAGAAAGAAATTTCCGCAACAGGAAATTTCTTTCTACTTCCTGTGTCCTGAGTGGTACCTGTAAAAAAGACGTTTTTATTATCGAAGTTTCCTCTTAACTCAACAAAAGATTTATACATGCTTAGCTCCCTCGATCACGTGAAGGATAAGTGTCGTGTCTGTTTACTATCTAAGCAGCTGCCTGTCCTTTATCATAAAGTGCAATAAGGGCTCAAAGACCAGGTATAAGTTTTCAATAATATTTCTAGACCAGATGCATAGTTCTGAGTGGCAAACAATCCAACCGAAAACATGATACTTACAATATCATAATGCATTTTAAGTTTGCATTCAAATCAACTGATTTTACTGAATGATATAAATTTAATACAAGTTATCGTTTTATTTATGTGAACTTTTACTTTTTCTTGATACATTTTTTTTTAAATTCTCTTAAATAAATGACACTAATAATTAATATAAATCGATCAATCTGAATCGATAATTAAAATCGCGATACTTTTACTGTACATAAATTTATATAATTTATTTAAGTAAATTGAATGTAAATTTGGACTCCATTTTGATTATAAATTTTAGAACTCTAAATGTAATTTTATGCAAGCGTTAGAAAAGTCGTCGTGTTTTATTTAATATCGCATGTTTATTGTAGATCTAAAAAGAAAAATTTAATTAAAATAGTAATTTAAACTTGACAGGTATTTTTGTAAACGCGATTTAACAAATTTACATAATCATCCTACAAAATTTTGACATTGACAAGGAGGAAAAGAAGAGATGTTAAGAAGAAAAGAAAATCGTTAAATTACAAATAATTTCAATAAAAATAACATGAAAATAATATAATTAAAAAGGATTAGAAAATTCAAGTTGTTTATTATATATTTTACTAGAATATTACGCAAAAAAATTCAATTTTTTTATATGAACAATATTAATTTTTATATTTAAAATCGACTGTTTATAACAATATTTTGCCTTTAAATCGAATTTCGAAAATAAAATATGATTCTGGTAAATAACATTTAAACCAAATGATGATTTTGTTTGTCATAACCTGAATTTTATGCATACCGATTACATCTAAACATTACAACATATCACGAAAAATATAAATCTAAATATAGATCGCATGTGGTTTTTTAAAACTACTGATAGTTTGAATTTTGGTCACATTTCTTAAAATAATTATTATTTATCTAATAGTAAGTTTAAATATTTGAAATATTCCTTAAATTACGTTATTAAATTAATATTTAAAAACCGAGTTACTATTTTCTATTTTCGTTCAAAAATTATTACATGACTAAAAAAATTCAACATCATTCATAAAAGTGACTAAATGTAACTGTTTATATGCATTTGATATCATTATAACCCGTAAATTTCTGCCACACCCGAGCAAATTTTATCTTAACGTCGTTGCAAGTTTGTAACTTAAGGTATCTTTCCCGAGAAAACTCACAGTTTTCGCCAAAAAAAAATCGATTTTTAACTAAGTTAACAATAGCGTATTAGCTAAATATTAATTTGGTAACGAATAATTTTATCAAAATTACAGTTAAACTTACCAAAATTTGGTTATTGTCAAAATACGATCCAAAAGATGAGAGAGTAAGTGTACAGGAATACCTCTCTGGGATGCTGCCAAGAATAGGAATGTTTCTATTTTCTGCACTCACGTGGGTGATGTCATTTTGGTATCCATTTTGTATTTGGGAATTGACCTACTGCTGTGACTCTATTAATACCACTCTGGGATTGTTCATTTAGTATGGTGACATAATGTCCACTTTTGAATGATTTGTAGTATCTTCCTTAATTGATCTCAAAACTAAGATAATTAAAAATATATAGCGTATATAATATTATATATATTCCTATCATTTTAAAAACGGTTTATGCGTCATTAAATTTAAAAAACGGGTCATCGTTAGTTGGCATATCTTATATTATTAAAATGATATTACATATATATTTTTTTCATTTATACGAATTTCGTTCTATTTTTTTCATTTTTTCATGCTCCAATTCTTCTCAAAAGCAAAATAAATTCATTTTTACTACTTAACCTTAAGGGTTAGTCGTGTAGAATTTAGTGTAAAATAATACGAAAAAAAAGTAAAAAATTCGCTTATTAAAATTTAAAATTTTCTAATTTTTTTCCCCTCGTCCTGACCATTTAATTAAATTTTATGAGAGATATTTTCATCTGTATTTATTATCATATAAAATGATCTAAAGTTTAAAACAAAAAATGTATAACTACAGTAATTGCATAATCTATAACATATTTTTAAAACTTTTTTGAAAATATCAGAAAATATATATAGTCTATATATAAATGATAAAAAATAATACAATAGGCCTAATTCAATTTTATTGAAACAAGATAATTTTCTGCACGTAATGTTTTTAAATAATATTTTTGTGTTTTTATTCTGAATTTATTATTTCCATTTATATATATGCTAACTAGAAAATATTTTTCTTAAAACTATATAGAAATCTCTTAGATATGAATTGAGAAAAACAATGATTCTGCAAATAGCAAATTTATCATTTGCTTATCGTAATCTATTTTTTGAAATATTGTACATATTTTACTCTATTATATATATATATATGTTAATGGATATGCTTCTAAAATATTTTAAAAATTTCATATGTTATCATATTTAATTATTTTCTAATTTAAACATTTGTAGTTGATAAGAGTGCATCTCAACTATTAGCGTCATTTAGAGTGCAACTAACTTTTCAGAGAAACGAATAAAAACAAAATATTTTTTTTATCCAAAAACGGAAAATTTTATAGCATAAATATAAATTTAGAATTAAATTATAACTTTAGATCTTAGGCATATATTATCCATATTAATCAGTCAGACGTTGACACCTGAAATCCTTTCTCTCAAACAGAATATAGTATTGAAAAAAACTTGGGTGTTAAGTCAAGAACAAGTAACCAAAAATTTTAAATAATACAAATGAAAATCTTCATAAAATAAAATTTAAAAAGAGTTCTTATAAACTGTTTTAATAGTTGGTAAATATCAACGATCTATATTCAGTTCGATACAGTTCTGCATAAATTTCTGAATAAGAATCGAATTCGAAGCTAAATTTGTGATATATTCCCCATAAAACTAGAAATTGAATAGCTTAGCAAAAAAAAAAAAAAAAATCTAAAGTTTTCGATTTTTTAATTATTGTATATGCTAAGATATCTCTTGCTTTTGTTCGCTTTATTTTTAAAATAAAAAATATTATTTCTTACAACAATATATACGTTATTTCATAAATGAAATTTATCATAATTTTTAAAATACCCTAAATTTTTGATTTTTCAGCTGTTTCCATTATATTATACAAATTTCTCGAAGACTTCAAAATAAAATAATACTGTAAAATAAATAAATAAAGAGTTGGTAATATTGCTTGATTATTTCAACATTATACAAACAGAATGAATTTTAATAAATTTCTATTCAGAAAAAAAAATTTTTTTTGTAGATAAATATTGATTTAAAATTGTTTGTCTTCATTTCCAAACGTTTACAGAAAGTTTTTTATATCGAGAATATATTGCTAAGTTATATATATACAGTATATATTTATTTGAAGAAGCTTCGCAAATATTATAATATAATGCAGAAAAAAAGATTAAATTCTTATATTCGTTAATTGTATTCACATTTATATAATAAATATAGATGAAATAACATCCACAAGAATTTTTCATCATTAGCGGATTACCCGTTAGTCACAATAGCGAATAATCTGCTATTGTGACTAGCACATAGAGACCTAAAAATTAAATAAGAGCCTATGAAGATATAAAATTTAAAAAATTCACATACGTTAATGTAATGTACTCTACACAACATTTAGAAGTTAAACAGTTAAATATGTTGACCTAAGGAAGTGGCATTCCTAGCATTGGTGTCATCCTGTGCGGCAATTCGTGGTGTCACCATTCTCCCTCAATATTATATAAAATATTTGGTCGTTAGAAAGCATGGATTTAAGAATTCATAGGGGATATCATTTATTGTTAGAACCTAAACATTAAAAACCATACATACATATACTAAATACCTTACTCCATATAGCATAATGGTTTCAATTTTTTTTCTCTATTTTAAAAACAAATTTAAATTGTAATTATTTTTAAACATATACAATTCAAACAAAGTTCATCTTACCTTGTTAAAAATGATATAAACACTCTTAAAATTCAATTATACACCAAAGAAGTTCAATACAAAATCAACAGTCAATAATAAACTATAATATTAACCAATATCACTCAAAGGGTATTATTATTTAATAAATGTTAATTTTTCATGTGATACATTCTTTATGTTGCTCAAAATACGAAATTTACGTAGTACAACTTGTCTATTATTAGGCTCATGTGACTAACTAATATTATTCCCCCACAAGTTTCTCAACAAATAAGAAATGACCATTTTAAAAAAATGTAGTTATAAAATTGGCAAAAATGTAATTTTTTAACATACGTTTGAAAACATTGGGTTTCACCTCATATGGTGTCAGCCGGTGCATCCCCGTACCCCCTAATGACGCCATTGATCTAGGATACTTAAAATGTCTGTTTAT
>WUQG02424670.1:0-14861 GCA_011317285.2 Androctonus mauritanicus | reverse complement strand
AAGGATAGTAATAATAAAATTCTTTTTACCATATACAAATTCATATCTTTATAGTATATTATAGTACATATGATTTGACATAAGATTTTTGAAAAAACTGCATATTAACAAAAAAAATTATAATACATTAAAAAACAATTTTTTTAAATTAATGCGATGGCTTTGCATCCATGAAATTCATAATTTCTTCCATGTGTTGGCTTAATATTTGAGACGGCAAGCAGTAAATGTTTTTTTGGATCTAAACTTACTGATATTTTGTTTTTATTGCAACTAATTTTGAAAAACAGTTTCACACAAATAAGTTGATACAAATTGTATTAATATTTTTATTGCCTTTTTCTTCAATCCGACTATTCATTGCCAATTGAGAGCCAGCATGAGAATTTCTCAAAATTTTCACGACTTCCAACAATTTTTCTGCGACCCTTTAAGAGGTTGCGACCCACAGGTTGCGTACTGCTATTCTAGAATAGAAAGCCGAAGTGTTCTACGCGGTCAATCTAGTCAACATTTTTAATGTACTTGAAAGTTATGTTACGATGGTGTTATATCCAAATTCGCATTGTAAAGGATCGCTTTCATAAGATTTCTAGCTGTAGTAATAATTGTTTTCTTCTATTTTTTAATTGTGTAAATTATTACGAATTTTTTAACATTGAAAAATTACTGTATTATGCAGTTTAACTGATACTATACGTGTGTGTTAATAATGCTTATATGTTGCTAAGAGTACCACTTCTCTTTTTAATTTATATAAATCAGAATATAAACCATTTTAGGAACTATTTCTGAAAAAGCCTTCTTTCTAAAATGCACGTAAGTGTTTTTTAAAAACACTTACGTGCATTTTAGAAAGAAGGCTATTGTCGCACATTATTATAGTTTGAATTGTAGATTACAATTACTCAAATTCTATTAGTTGAAATATACTAAAATAGCAGTTCCCAAACTTTTAATCGCGCACCTTTTTATTAATAAAGAAAAATAGCACATACGCAGTTCAATAGACAGGTATTATGACAACCAAAAATAGTCTGCACTCCTGAAAATATCTTAACACTCCTAGGGATTCACGCACCACATTTTGATGTCTTTTTAACTAAAAGATGGGATATTTAGTAACAGTTTTCAAAATATTTTAATATAAACACATTTATTTCCTAAAGAACATGAATAAAGAATTGTCGTTCAAATTTATTTTGCATATAATACTGTTAGCAACTGGTAAACAGAAAATTTCAGCTACTAATCAGTTCAAAGTCATTGATACGGAAATGGAAAAAAATGTTTTGCCAGCTAGGTTTTCCGCCTCTATTGGCAAATTAAACAGATTATTTTTAAATAATTTCATGTTTAAAGAAGAAATAAAAAAAACAACAAAAATTCAATAGCTTTAATTAATATCACTTGAAAGAGTCCATTACCCTTTTTATTTTTAAATATTTGGATGGAATTATTATTGATATATAGAATCTCCAGTGATAGACGATTCATTTAATGCTTGAAATAATAAGTTTCTGAGAATATTACGAACGTCAAAAAGTTTTCTCCTATTTTGGAAAATATCTTTTTGTAGAAATTATGTGACAATGAGCAGCAAAATTTGGATGAACAAAAAGTAATCAAATTTGACTATACATAACAAAAAATATTTCTCTAAAAACTAAAAAATAGGGTATTGTTTTTAAAACACTTCTATTTAATAGCTGATAATTTTTAATAATTTTTTCTTTTATTAAAAGAAATTATATTAACTAACAAAACTTATTTTTTAAATAATCTAAAATTCAACATTGAAGATATTCTTCAGCGTTGAATTTTAGATGATGATGATGATGATAATATATGATGATAACGATGAATTTATGATGATAATATATATTAAATTTTCCATATTTTTATACTGTATTATAGTTCTATTGACTTCTTTATCAAGGAAGAAAATCTTTTCAGTTTCTCATATTTATTTACTGATAACTGAACTGTCAATTATTGTGTTTTGAACAAGTTTAGATTTTTATTTTTTATAATAATTAATTGGTCGATTTTATAGCTGAAATATATTTGAACATTAAAAATAAACCGAGTACAATTAATATAACTTCATATTTATGTTAAAAGTTGTATTTACTTTGAATGATAGTTATTAAAATTTGGAATGAGATGTTATATGATGTAGATTGGAAATCAAAATTTTAACAACTAACAGAAATAGTAATTGGAGATTGATAAATTAAATTACGAATTAATAATGATCGAATATTACACAATATTATAGTAATTAATTAATTAATTGGTGGTTTCTGAAAAATAACTAAAAACTTATTTAAATTTTAATAATATCGTTTCGGTGAATTTTCTTAGAAGGATCTAAAACTAAAAAGGAAACGGATGCGGATGAAAGGAAAAGTAATTAAGTTGCCATTATTTGTGAGGAAAGTAGTTCTTATCATTTATTAAGATTAAAAATCATAAATATGTTGTTTAAAAGCATTACTAGTAAATAAGTTTAGATCAGAAGACATTTATCAGTTTTGTGATTGAACTGTTCTAATAATTCTTATTTTGAGTTATTATTTAAATGGTTTTCAAGTTGAAGTTTGCATTTACTTCGTATGATGATAAAAATTATTAATGACGTCTGTTATTGTTGAACCTCGATCTCGAACGTACATTGAGCTGATCTATCTTAAAAGTTAAAATAAAAATTATACTGTAACCAGTCGTTAGTGCTACGGATTATCAGTACGGTATAATTGCGAGTTTTAGAGAGGATTCTTGTAAGCCGCGTCCAATTTGACGTCAATTTATTATTTTGAAATTTTTTTATCATCCATTGTTAGTGCCATAAATCTCCAAAGTTTCAATATTAGTACAGCATGATTATGCTAAACTATTTTATAATACTGCATCACGTGATACCTAATAGTGAAATTTCGTAGATCGCGCCAGTCTAATGATTTCCTACTATCTCTTCGCATTTGTCTTTTTCGCTTTATTCGAATGGTTTCAAATGTTGAAACAATAATAGATATGATTTCAACTTGAAACGATGATATATGTGTGTTAGTATTCTAACATTTAAATGATATAAAACGCACAATTAGGCGTAACTGACGATGAAGAATAGAAAATTTCAAAATTAATAACTTCTAATAGTTTCGCGTAACTTGATCACAAGTTGGGCAGCTTACAAGATTTTCTCTGAAACATGTAATTATGCGGTACTGACGTCGAAACGTTGGGAATCCGTAAAATTAACGCAGCATTAACAATTGACTATAATTTTTTTTTTTAAATTTAAGAGTAAGTCTTCCCAACATGTCATACATTTTTTCAAAAATAATTGTGAATAATGTACTATTTATTTATTTTTATTTTATTTAAATAATGGATGATTATAAAGTACTGTTGTCTTTAGACATTTATCAATTTTTATTTCATCAAATATGCTATCAAAATAAAATTCAATGGTAATCATGTGCATGATAATCATTCTTTTCAAAGAAAGTAATAATATAATTTTAACAATATAATATAGTGTTTTTTTTTTGTTTTTGTTATATTAGTTGTTAATTAGTTGTACTTTGTTAATAAAAAAGTATTATTTTATTTATTATTATTATATTATGAAATATAATAATAATAAATAAAATAATACTTTTTTTAATAAAGAGCCTTGCACTACAGTATGTCGTGGTTAAGATTAATTTATTGCTAACGTTTGGTTTCGTTTATAGTTTATATAATTAATTTGCCAACAGATTTTTTTTCTTATATTTCGTTATTATTTCTGCTGTTTATTATATTTATATTTTTAGCATTAGTTTGAGGCAAACTTTATATATTCAATATATATACATGTTGAATCAGCTATATTATAAAATCGATTCGATTATAGTAGACACCCTATTAACCCTCCTCTATAGGAACGAGTCGGCTAAACGAATGGCCGGTTAACCCGAAAATATATGCAGAATATGATTTATAATTTGTAAGTTAAATAAAAAAAATATAAATGTTATAAATGTATATAAATGTTTAATAAACATTTATATACAATATATGTTTATATAAAAAAACTTATATAAAAAAAAACTAATCTTCATTCGTTATTTGAAGCAAAATCACACACTTTTTCATAAGAAGTATATTAATAGTAGATGAATTAACTTTTGCAGTTTCAAAAGCATTCTTTCCTTTCAAATGACTTATTCTTTTTAATTATTATCGCTGTTCATAGCTCAACGAAAATGTAGCTGATTAAAATGATATCAAATAAAAGGGAGTCTACTGTATATATTAAAACATTACACGGAATATTATATGGCTTATAAGGCTTATTGAATCATTATTTTCAAAATAATAAGCTTGTAATTGATGCTTTTATTATTCGTGATATAAAAGCATCAATTACAAGCTTATTATTTCTAATTATGCATATATTTGACAAATTTGGGAAGTTTTTTCATTAATTTTCTTAATCATCAGAAGTAATACATTGAATAAATACAATAGTTAAAGACGATAATTTCAACAGCTACTATTCTAGCGTGATCATATAAAAAAATATCAAAATTAATAGATAGTTTGTATAATGAGAAATTGACCTTTTAAATTTAAATATTCCATACATGACTGATGATTCTAGGATTATTTTGTCACAAACAAGAACAAAGTGAATGCATAAAACATTTTTAATGGCTAAAAGTCCATATTTTTGAAAATTTTTGTTGTTAATCAATATATTGTAATATCATTCATTTGAAAGAATTTTTAGTCATATTTTTCTTTAAGCATTTCTAAAAAGAACAAAACATTTTTTTTTTTCAAATATGACCAAATAAACTAACTTTACTTCATTGACGAACATTTAGTAAAAACACTAGCACACTAAGCAAAGTAAATTTTTGGTTACTTTGCTTAGTGTGCTAGTGTTTTTACCTAAATGTTTCTCAAATATGCTCATATTTTTAGAATGTAAAATATAGGATTAAAATATATATATTATCAAAAGTTGTCTTCAATGGTATGAATATGAATTAACAATCTAACATGAATGAATAAATCTATTATTTGAATGATCTTTAGAAGTTTGAACAGCTGCCATTTTAAAATAATTAATGTTTCATCAAGATCATCTTCACTAACATGACTTTTTGCTAAATTTCTTAAAAATCTATTAATTAATGCAAAGCATATTAAAAGAATTTCTCAGAACTTTGAATGCTTAACATTTTTTAATAATTGAAACTGCAAAGTTAAGAAATATTTGATACAAATCATATTTTATGATAAAATATCTCTAGTGAATTTCATAAAAAAAATATACCAGTAAATTCTACAGGAAGACATATTGACAACATAGTGATCTTATAAAGTTTATTTTCTTACCAAAATTAGATTAAAACTTGCCTTAATTACATTTCTTCTCTATCAGTCGATATACAAAATATTTCAGAAAACAAATCGTGAATAAATAATCTAATATTTAAATGACATTCCATTTTATCCAAGTTGTTTACATTTTTATAAAATATCTATATGATTCCAGTTCACTATTTGAAATTTAAAAAATTTGACAGCTTTAAAACCATTGCATTTGGATAATACATTCATTTGAATTAAATTTTTCTTTTAATATTATAACATATTATTCAATTCCATTATCTATTTTTTAATAACTATTAAAAACTATCAATATTTTTCCTTATTATTAAGGAATAATCCTATTTTTCCAATTGCAATTCATATACTATAATCTACAAAAATAATATAAATAATTGAAATTTTTGTTCAATCAAAATAAATGTTATTTCATTAAATGTTTTTTAAAGTTGGTTTGCAATTATATTCAAAGTAATTTTATAAAATTAAAATTATAGATAAACCATTGAATTAAAATGCACCATCATTGCATATAAAATATATTTAATGCAAATTACTATATACTATAGCAGATACATTTTTCAAAATAATAATAACTTTTTCTTTCTTTCATTTTGGAATTTTTATAATTCAGGCAGTTTCAAAAAGAATCATCTGATTTCAAAAGGCTATAATTTTTTTATTTATCGAACCAGGAACTTGGAATTACTTTCAAAATACATGGCTAAACATGAATTTTTACATAAAATGTTCATATGTGCTCAATGCATACTCCTTCAGATGCTCAGCATATATCCATATGGTAGGACAATTTGTCCCATACAGATGCAAGCATGTCTGGAGTCATTGCTGCCACTAACTGCTGTAATCCAATTTCACAGTTCATCCACAAAGTTCCATCTTGTTGAAAAATGAAGTCATTGGAATTAAGCTGTAACTGTGGGAAAAGTCACTTCTCTGGCATTTCCAAGTATGACATCCTGTGACAGTGTTAGTCAAAAAGAAGTATGGGCTATACATCTTTTTTATAGAAACTGAACACTTATGAACATTTTATGTAAAAATTCATGTTTAGCTGTGTATTTTAAAAGCAATTTCAAGTTCCTGGTTTAATAAATAAAAAAAATTTATCCTCTTTAAAATCAGATGATTCTTTTTGATACTCTGTATTTTCTATTTGCTATATCTTAGATCAAGTTAAATAAATAAATGCACAATTATGATTTAAAAAGAGAAATTTTAATTGTATTAAAAATGCATATGAAGAATATATTTTTTCAAATCCATAATTTTTTCTGTTAACATAGCAAATTAAATAAGATGATAAAGATTTAGAGAGATGTAACTTCTTTTTTTCATATATTTGTAAATAAAAGCAGTAAACAGCAGTTGAAAAATAATAACTAAAACTTTTAATGAAATATTTTTGGTTGGTATATAACCATCTTCAGCATTAAGAACAGAATGCAACATACATCTCATAATAGAATGCAAACTTTGTCTGCATTCTATTATGAGATATATGATCGAAAATGAACTGGAAAAACTTGTATTCTGTTCTTAATGCTGAAGATGGTTGTATACCAACCAAAAATGTTTCATTAAAAGTTTTAGTTATTATTTTTCAACTGCTGTTTAGTGCTGTTATTTACAAATATATTATTAATAGCAGTTAGTTAAAAATACTTATTTCTGTTTTTTCATTTGGTCATTAAGTAATCCATCTCCTAAAGAGAATTCTTTCCCTCTAAAGATGAGGTTATTATATTTTCTTTATAGCTGGAATTTACTTGAGCTTTTAGAAAAATTATTTTAGTTATTTTTTTCTGAAGAGTTTATTTTTATATGCATATTTTCATTTTAGAAGAGATTTTGGGATCTTATAACATTAAGAGCTTTCTAAAATGAGAGAGCATTAATTAAATAAAAAAATGTGTTTCATCATAATTAAACTTTCTAATTAAATAAAACAATTCAATCTTGAATATTATAATATTAATTTTGTATTATTAAATTCAATAAAACAAAAGGAACTTTTAATAGTCTTGTTAAACAAAACTAGTAACATTCAACTGAATAATTATTAGAAAGCAAGGCTGATTTGATTGATTTTTCTGCTTCTTAATAATTATTCAACCTTGTATATTTATGCTTGCAACAATTATTTGCTTTTAATTTAGTAATTTTTTTAAACTTAGAAAATTATTAAGGAATACTTATCATTTCGGTTTAATATCATATATAAATCAGTTTTTAATAAAACACATTTAATCTTTTCTGTTAAAATGTTTTTGCAATAATAAAAAAGTTTTTCAGTTGTAATTAAGATGAGTCCTCAACTTATGACAGTGATGTAATCAGTAAATTTTGTGATTACTGAATACAATTTTATGGGTTTGAGTTCTTGTCCCAATGATCTGATATATAGAAAGTATTCTTTTTTTGTGTCTGATTCCTCCAATTACATGTTCTTTATGTTTATTAAGATAATGTATAATATCTTAGTAAACATTAGTAATAAGAAATCCATAAATTTTGGACATTTCCAACTTCCAATCAAATCTGACTGGAATTTGATGGAATTTGAACCAAACCCTGTTATAAATTGAGAACTACCTGTATTATTTATTTATAATATAATAAATCTTAATTACAGTAAGTACTGAAAACTTTTATTATTATTACAATAAATATATTCTTGATAAATATTTAGAAAGTTATTTTAAAAAATTATATATTTATGTATTTGATAATTTTTTAGAACCTGAAGCAAGAAGAATACAGCTGTGTGAAAAAGAATTTGATTTTAAAGGTTTTGTCTCAAGGTCAGATGATGATAAGTATATATAACTTAATATAAAAAAATTAATAATAAAACATAGAACTGATAACTTATTATAAATTAAATAAAAGCTTTGATTAAAATTAATATTTAAATCAAAATAAACATTGTAGTATATATTGTGTTCATAAATTTTTTTAACTGTTAAGCACTCTCCTTTTTATTCAAAAACTGATTAAAAAGGCAAGCACTTAGCAAATAAAATAGTATTTATCAGTAGTGTCATTCAAAATAATTAACAACCAGTTCTATCCATTTTTTTCAAAAGGATAATCATCTAAAAAAAATAATCATAAAATAATACTTAAAGTAGGCATTTAAAATTAAAAATAATACATAAATCAATAAATTATATGAAAAGCATTCATTTTATTGTAACTTAATTACTTAAATAATTTTATTTTTCTGGCTTCTCCTTTTTTGTGATGTATGATAACGTATATTGACATTCTATATAAATAAAGATTTAAAACATTCCAATTTTTAACCCACATGGTGATTCATCACAGTAGCAATGACAGCTAATGCTGTATATGGCCTGTACAGAAGTTTATTAGTGAATGTGAATGAAAAAATCGATCTTTGGTCGCTCTCTTAAATTCTACTCTTACCCAATGACCTTAGTCAATATATATTTTTTAGAAAATTATATAGCCAAACTAGGAAGAGTCCTAAATTTTTCTAAGGGATGTATTTCTTAGAAAAAGAAATACATCCCTTAGAAAAATTTAGATATTTAATCAAGATAGATATTTAAATAGAATGACCTGCAAAAATTAACCAGTTATATTAATAAATAAGGTTGTGATAACTTTATAAGTTTCCACAAGCCTATTTATCAAAAGTTCAAACATCTACCAGACAGATATTTGGGCATTTGCTGGTTTAAATTTGGAGCAAAAATTTCACATATGATTTCAGATACAATGTGCATCAAAAAAGTGTGAAATACTATATACTATTTTAGTACACATTTTAATTGTAAGACAAAAAAATCATGATTTCCTTTGAAACCATTTTCAAATATTTTCAACTGAACTTCAATGAATCATGCTGATGGCCCCTATAATAATTTAATATTGTTTTCATTTCACTTATGCTATAAACATTTAGCAAGCTTACAGGGATTTTTAACTTACTATTTTCTGTTTTCTATCCCCTCAATAAATGGTGCAGTGAACTCATCAGATTTTAACAATTGGTTCAGACAAACCTTCTGAATTGGCAGCACTATATTTATTGTATAGTATTTTGTTGGTCCTTCATAACCTTTCTTCAGTTATAATTGAGTAAATAGTAATTTGAAAGAAAGAAAAAATGTAATAGTAATATAAACAATAACTTTTCAATTACAAATATAAATGGAATACAGATTTATATCCTTTTAAAATGCTTGCATTACAGTAAGAATATATATATGTATATATATATTTATAATTACTTAATAAGTAATTAAGTAATTATAAATTATTCTTTAGTAATTCTTTATATGACATATAAAGAATTTAAAAAGTTATATACAACCTAGAATACATAGGTTATAAAATAAAATATCTATTAATTTCCATATGACTTTTATTAGTATATTATAATTTTTCAACATTACTTACTGTTACAGTGCAATGCTTCTGACATTTTCTTTACAATAATAATTTATTTTTCAATTAAATTTTTATCCTAATATATAAATAATATGAGATTATAAATTATAATTATTTTGTAATGTAGTCAAACAGTAGATGCATTTAAAATTTATATTAATTTCTTCAGTTTTATATCATATCAAATTTATTTTAATAATTAAAAAAACATTCTTATAAATACATTGATATATAATTATATTTACAAAGAAAAATTCATCAGAAGTTTAGCTCAAGTTTATAAGTTTATAAATTTCTAGCAAATAATTATTATTAACAAAATTATAAAATTTGCATGATTTTTATACTTCTATAGAAGTTAGAATAAAGAATAATTTTCCTATAATAGTCAAATTAATTAATATATATATATATTTTTATACTTTATATATAAAGTATGATTTGTATGACTTTATGATTTTTATACTTTATATATATAAAGTATAAAAATCATGCAAATTTTATAATTTTGTTAAAAATAATTATTTGATAGAAATTTATAAACTTATTTTGAGCTAAACTTCTGATGGATTTTTCTTTATAAATGTAATTATATATCAATGCATTTATAAGAATGTTTTTTAATCATTAAAATAAATTTGATATGATATAAAACTGAAGAAATTAATAGAAATTTTAAATGAATCTATTGTTTGACTATGTAATTTCATTTTTAATATAAATGTATACAAAACATATATATATATTAGTTTTAAGATTCTTTTTATTATTGAATATATCAACTAAAACTATTTTCCTGTTTTTCTTAAATATCAAGACAAGCTTGAATATTTATTTCAATAATCATTTAATTTTAATATAATTTTTAAAGTCAAGAATGTCCTTTTTCAGATTTGCAAACTGGAAAATTGTTCGAGCTTATACTGAGTTGTTGAAAAATTTTCAAAAAAACAGTGATTATACAAATACTTGCATTGTCAAAATGTTGCATCGTATATCCTGGGATTGCAAAATGGCTGGTTTCTTATTTCAGGCAACAATATTTCAAACTTTACAGAAAATCCTAAATAGTCCTGAATATTCTCCTGTAATAAAGGTTAGTTTTGTTAATTCATTTTTATACTTTCATTATTATAATAACTAAAATGTTTTGGCATTTTCAAATTCATTCTACATCTTTTACATCTGTAGTATTCGAAGCATGAGAAAGGATAAACATTTTTTATGAGAATAATTAATTTTTATAATGAATCAGTTCTGTTGGCATTATTAATATAGCAGAGAGGGTTTCATTGAAATATCTTAAAAATGCTATTTTATTATTATTAAGTATTCTTGTTAATTAATACAAATTAAAGTATTTTTAAGAAAGAAATAAAAAAAAACTCTAAATATTTCAAAGACATAGAATATAAAATACTGATGAAATGTCTTTTAGTATTGTATTATGACATATAATTGAATAAATTTCTTTCTGAAAATATATGTGATCTCAAGAATTGATATTTAAAATATCCAATGCAAAAGAATATAGGGTAAAGAGAGTCCTTAACTTATGATGCCATTGACAAACTATGATATAAGTAGTATATAAACTTGTCTATGGCAGGGATAGATGAATCAGACTATCCCAGTTAATCAGGAGTCTATTATAAATGCAAAAGTAGATTATATTTAAATTATTCTCTTTTTAATTAGTTATTTCAACAATAACTAGTTCAAAACATTCTTATAAGATTTCAATACAAATTTATATCTAAAAAATATTTTTATCTCTCTCAATGGGCCTTCTTCAGTTGCATTCAAATGATTGTAAGTAAAACATAAATTTAAAATCATAAATTTTAATCATTTCTTTATTACAAATATATTATTTTAAAAATGAAGTAATCTAATATTTATATTGTTTATTGATATAAATTTTAGTTTAATTCTAAGAATATACTGTGTTCTGTTTATGCTTATTTTTTAATTTATTCAGAACTGAAGATAACTTTTTGAGCCATGCATTGTTCTCTTAATTTTTTTTACTAAAAAGATTTGAATTTTGTTTATATTTAAAGATCTGATCTGTTCTACCAAGCAGTCTTGTATTTTAATCTAGATAAAATTTTTTCAAAATTTTTGATTTCATTTCATCAGTCTACTCTAATGAAAAATTAAATATCTCAAAAATAAAATGAAAATCATAATTCACATAGTTTTGATTTTTATACAGCTTTGTAAACTGAAAAAAAAAAGTAATAATGAATCGAGAAAAAATGAAGTAATCTAATTTCAGTTTACAAATTAATGAGCTAAGAATTTTGTCAGTCCATTAATTGAATTATTTGAATAGTAATAAATCATAAAATTTATAGAAAATTTAGCATTAACTAATATAATAATAATTTATTTCAGATTCACTATTAAATTGGTTAATAAAATTGACAAACAGATTTACACAATTTCTTAGCTTAAGATTTTTGTAGATTATTCAATTTTAAATTTTATAAAATTTATAACCTTTATAACCTTGATTAAAATATTGTTTTATAAATTAAATATATATAATAAAATTGTATTCTGAATTATATTAATTTATTTTATTTTTATTATTTAGGAACTTAAAAGATTTTCAAAATTCATAGTGGGAAAATTTTTTGAAGTTGCTCAGAAAAATAATAAAGTTTTTGTAGAAATTCTTTTCTGGAAAAGACCTTGTGATATTTATGAAATTGAAAATGGCTATGGAACAAACAAACCGTAAGTTTTTATGAAAATTTTATTTATTTAATTAATTCATTTAAGATATACTCTTTATTTTAATGGAACAATTTCATTATAATTTATTTCCATAGACATAATGTTCCTGAATTATGGAGTGAAGAACAAGAGGATGAATTACAAAGTCTCTATCATGAATACAAGGATAACACTGAAGATGGTGAGTAATAATAAAAATAAGTATTGTACAATACGATGATTCTAAATATTTGAGATAATTCCTAGTTCAATGAAAATGAATTACGATAATGATTATTACCAACTAGATGGCTATGTGGTAAAAGTATCACTTATCTTGGAGGATCTGGATTCAATTCCAGATTCATATCTCCAATATTTTAGAAGGGGCCAGTTCTTGGTCTGTCGAATCCCATTATTCAACCTTCCAGTTGTTCTCACTATGAATGTTGCCTGCACTCAACAGTATTCCTTGTGTTATTTAACAGCTTAATCATTATTTAGTTAATTTTTGAATTATTTATATAAAGCAGATATTGGTATAATGACATAATACATAAGGTAGTTTGGATCATTATTATTTTCAGTTACAAAACTTGGATTAAAAAAAATGTCTTTGAAGTCATAAGCACAGTTTTCGTTGAATTTAAAGCAATGATAACTATGTTATCAGAATAGCCAACAGTAAAGAAACTTTTGCAGAGCAACCTTTCTGTATATATTCATACTTCTTTCTCAAAGATTGTATGCACACTATGAACAACTCTTTGTTTTAGCATAGACGAAAGTTACACTGTATTTAAAAAAAATGTGTGTTCCATATTGGGTTTTTTTTTTTTTTTTTACTAAATTTATCATGTGAATATTTCATATGTATGAAAGATTTATGTTAATATATATAAATATTATATTTAATTTTTATTTAAATTTTAAAATATTTATCCATGATCAGTTAGATCTGCATTAGTTAATAAATCATAAAAATAGCTCAAGCAGGAGATTTTTTTTACAATTTATAACATTTTTGTTTTGTTTTAAAGAAAATTTCAGCCATCACATTACATACATAATTGTATATAATAATAACAATATATATATGTAAATAATTTTAATTATAGAAACTTTACTTTTTTTATACATGAATGTTTCTTGAATTACAAAAATAATTTTTTTTTGTTCATAACTGAAAATCTGTTCTTATGATGAACCCAGGAGTATTAAACTCACATGCTCTATAATACATGCTATTAATTATAATAATTAGAAGTTCTTTATTTCAAATTTGAATATAAATTTATGATTATAATGTGATTATATTTGGTGGAATCCTACTCAGCTTGAAATACTATAGTTCACTTGTTACATAATTTATATAATTCTATATTGCATTTATGGATAAATCATTTCATTATTATGATGTTTAAATTTTCTGAAATTTGAAACGAAACAGATCAAGAAACATTTGGTATATATTATAAGTGGTATGTTTTTGAAAAGAGTTTTGAGGTAAGTCAAAAGCATTATATTATATAGAATAACTTAATATATAGAATATAATTCTGTTATTGTTTAGTTATTAATTAATTTAAAAGTAACAGAATACTATGTTATAGAAAGTTACTATTTTTATGATCTAAAAATGTTTTTAATTATATATAATCTTTAAAATTTCTTAATTAAGATTAACAAAATTAGCTTGTATAAATAAAAATAATAAAACAGACTGCTTTTGCCATAATAATCATCAATAATTATTATTTAATAATTCTAAATTAATATTACTGATTTCACTAGACAGTAATTGCATGACAAAATACAAAAACATCAATGATATATCAAACTTGAGATGTTCCACTATGTTCAATTAAATTGCTTATGATCACAAAAACATAATTTCAATTTGATACTAAATTATTATGGAGGAATGATATATTCCTCCATAATAATTTAGAAAGCCAGTTCAATGGCAATGCATTTCAAAATTTGAAACCATGTGTTTCGAAATTGGTAGCCGTTGCAGCAATTGCCATGTTGAAAGTTTATATTTTATTTAATTCTTTTACTTAAAAAAAGGAAAGAACATTAATAATAATGGTTATGTTTGTGAAGACTGTAGGGGTGCAAAAGTTTGTCAGAATGACACCAGGAGTGTTTTACATGTATCCCCAACACGATATTGGCACGTGAGTTTGCGATGCTGAGGTCCGGGATCAGTGATTGACTCTTGAAACTTATTTAAAAACAATAGCAATTATTTATTTAATACAAAAGAATAATATAAAATACAAGAAAAATTACTTAAA
>WUQG02424669.1:0-38795 GCA_011317285.2 Androctonus mauritanicus | reverse complement strand
ACCCTTCCGGCTAAATTCCATCACGTGTCTGGGCAGTTCGTGATGAGTTCTAAAACGACCCCTGCAACTTCGTAACCACTGGTTGAAAAGCGGCATAAAATAGTTCTTAAAATATTTTTAAACGCGAAGTTATATCTAACATATTTATTTTATTCGATTAACATATATATATTTTTAAATTTATTAATAAGAATTTTAGTCTGCAGAAATTGTAGTTTATTTTATTTTATTTTTTTTCATTCTATATTTTTTAGTACCGTACTTAATATAGTTTGTATTTAATAAATTATATCAAGAACCAAAAATATTTTACTATAGATGCCGGTTGAAGTAGAGGATCGAACTTTCCTAACAGTTATCCGAAGGCAATGTCACCTAGTAAAGTCTGTCTTAAATCTAATTATTGATTTCGCTTCTTTCTCTTCCAACAGAGTACTATATTGTAAATTATATTTATACAAAGTGGTATACAAATTTATAACGATCCTTTCTATGTCTACTGATGATGATAACATAATCTTAGCCGAGTTCTTTTATTTTAAAAGAACTGAGCCAAATCTTTAACTTAAAGAGATTTATATTGGCTTGATTCGATTTGTCTTCCACTAATTGGATGAAAGGATTTAACTCTTTTCGGATTTCGGTTATAATTACATTGCTCTTCAAAACAGAAATAGCGAATCTTAGAACAAATATAGTTTTAGTGGAATTCGCGAACAGCTTCAGATACGAAGCAATTGAATTATTTAATGTTTTAAATTACCGAAAACTTTTATCCTTTTTGTTTACGCTAATCTGAAAATGGCGCACAATACGCATTAAAATGAAACTATCGTTAAAAATCTCTTCAGTAATTACATACTTTGTACCATTAGCTTACTGAATTCTAGTTTCATTGATTGAACAATATACGTTATGAAAATTTTTAACAGATATAATTAAAACATACGTTTTTGCCTTTTTTTTTTACAAACTTTTTACGCTTCTTTTATAATGACGTAATAACAACGATAAAATATTAATTACGCCCCCTGGTTTTTAAAATGACTCACAAATTTTAATTTTTTTTTTTTTAATTAATTTATAAAAAGTTGATTCGACGGATATCGTTTCGTAAAAAATCTCGAAGAATATTGACTTTACATTTTATTTGTTTGGGATATTAAAAAAAAAAAAAATCATATTAATATACTTACCACGGAATTTGTTACTATTTTTCGATTTTAGTTTATAGAATCCTTTTTAAGAAGCGATTTTTATCCTGTTCGGAGCTTTGCATTACTATAGTTAATCTTTTACGCTACAAATTCCATATATTCTTATCTATAATAAATATTTCTATTTTCAAAACTGTTTTAGAATCCATCTAATCCAATCACATCTTTTTTTCACATCTTAAGTTTCTAAAGCCGAGATATATATATATATATATATTCTTTTTTTCCATACTATTGGATCGATTCTAACACAACGACAGCGATTTTCGTTTTAACCTAAAAAATTTTTCTAAAATTAATAAACTTATTATTATATGTTATATATATATATTTGTTAGGCTTTACTGCTTGATTAATTCTCGGATTTCAGTCAAGTACTAATTATAATATTGATTTCGTAATTATAATTAAACAGTGACTGCAATTTCATCTCTACTATAATTTAAAACTCTGGAAATCCTGATATATTTGATTTAAGAAAATTATATATAATTTATATATTCGTATAAGTGCGTATAATTTTCTTCATCAAAAATATTCCTCACAGCATTTCAATTACCTGAAAATACGGTTTTTATATCTTATTAAATTCCGGTGGAAATGGATTCTGCAGAATTGCTTTAAAACATGAAGAGGTTTTGTTGCAATCGTTACAAATTGTTCAGGCGAGTAATTTGAACTGTGGGAACTCTGTTCCATTTAATATTCCTGGAACTTTGCTGTGGGTCCTCCTCCCTTAACAAAAGTAATTTTTGGTTAAAGTAGCTTTGTGGCTTAGAGAGAGAGAGGGAGAAACTCGTCTAGATAATTTTGTTTAGCTAATCTCTGGTGGTAGCTAAACATAAATTCCATTATTAATTTTTCAGAAGTGGATAAAGGATAAATATTCATTTTCGACTGGTTTAACTTTTAATTATTTAATCGTGCGACTGGGATTAACTGTCCTTAAGTTATGCTTGACTAATCCTATTTCACCTGTGACTAAAATACAAGGAATATAAAGGACAATAACGTGTCACCTTTGGAAATCTTTCACCCGCACTGGAGGGCCGTTCCATAGAGATAAGGTGGCACGAAGACGGTCGTATATATATCTAACTCTGCAATACTGTCGTTCTCAAGAAGGGAATAAAGGTTGCTTGGTAGTATTCGGCAATTCAACCACCAAGCTAATGCTGTTGATTTAATACGTACACAAGTCTCGTCTAACGTCTACTCAATTAGTTCGCTGCTAAAAGAATAAATCCAATCAACTTCGCCAACATTATTGCGAATTACAAGAGGGGGGGAAAAAGTATATTTGGAAGCATTTCCAGATAAATCGTGATTTAAAGCGTAACATGTAGTAAAAACATGATTTTAATGTTAAAATTATGAATTATTTCGTTCAATGAACTTTTCATAGTATTTTTCTCTGGAAATAAATTATGATTGAAGCTATAAAACGGTAGGGAAACTGTATGGAGAAGCGATGTTCTCATAGAAAACTACTTGCTAGACAGTAATTATGTCACTGCTATAAAATATAAACAATGTTCTGCAAATATATATATATATATATATATTTTTTTTATGTTAACTTTTGAACGATGTAATATTTTAATGTTTACACGTTATGAATTTAAATAACCTGCCTCGCATTAAAAATCGACGTTTTATCTGTTTAAACTAACTTTTATTTCAAAGTTTCGGTAGATTATTATAAAAGAGATATCAAATATTTAAATTTTGATGCAAATACTCTATTTGATATCATTAAATTTATATATAAATATAAATATTTATATTTATAAATTTATTTACATATAAATTTATGTAGTGCCGAATTTAACATCTACAAGAGAGCGTCGGTATACAGTAAATTCCAAACACGGCTTCGTCACGATTTAACTAAATAAAAATGCAAACAATTCGGTTTAATCCAAGAAAAAAAAAAAAAACAATTTTTATGACATAAAAAAAAAATTATTACACTTAAAACTTTCAATTTTTTCAATGCCGCAAACTCCGAGATATACAAAACAGTATTGTTAAAACCGTTTTTAAAGTTTAAAAAAAAAAATTAATTCTGAATTACGTTTTTTTTTTTGTATTTTAAAAACAAAATGAAAATAATTTTTCAAATCAGTTTTAATTAAAAAACAGATTTAGTCAACAACATAAAAAAAAAAAATAATAGAAAGAATAACTCCGAACATCAAAACTTAATTAGACATGTAACAACGTATTCTAAACAAGAACAACATTATTTGCATAACAATAGAGCTTCTCATACGCCACTTTTTTAGTTGTGACATCAGTTAAAAATGACTTCATACATCATCTGGCAAGAATAATTTTTATAGGGTAAAAAGGCATTTTAATTTACTAGTCGGCACTTTGCCATCTAATTTTGAGCCAATTTCTGTAGAAAGAAATCTGAAAATATATAGCCTAATCATCAATCGAACATATATAAGTCTACTAAACGGAAAAAAAACAAAAACAGAGTTTACGAATCGTACCGAATAAAAAAAAAATGATATTAGCTAGTACTGTATTAGGAATACTTTTGTATTGATTAACGCTCTAATCTCAAAATTTACCATCCAGGAAAGCACTTAATGATTACGTTAAGAGTAACAGAAACAATGATGTGGGCAATCTCGAACGTTACGGAAAGTCTCCATAAAACCGATGCATTAAAACGGATCCAAAGTTAGCATTATTATAACTAACAAGCATTCGGATGCTACGATAAATAACGTAATACGATAATATATTCATGTTAATCTCAGAAATTGGCAGCTTAATTAGTCAACGACAAATCAGTGTAATTACTGAGTAGGAACCAGACTTAATGCTCAACTTGAATTTAAATCAGCTTGTGTGAATAATTAAAGTATCATTATTCAAAAATAAATGGCTCCATATACATCATATAAACTGTCCAAATATAATTAGCAAAATCTATTGTATGGTATATGATTTGTAACGTAATTACGCTGTTATTTCTTAACGATATTATGAGAAGATGGAGATAATCTAAGATGCATTAGGAAGAATCATCAGCATCCGTCTTTAAAATTGTTTTTTAAAATTTTTTTTTTTCAACAGGTTTATTTTTAACCGACGCGATTTTTGTTCTCGAAAATGCTTTAATAAATGTATTAAAAAGCGATCCGACTTGAAATTTAATAACTTACTACGTTTTGTTCTTAGAAATCCTCGTTTTAAGAATTTTTTTTTTTACGCTACTCGGTTTTGAGATTTTAAGAAATCTTGAAACCAAGTGGTGTAAGAATAAATAGAAAATACGATAACGATGTTTTATATACGAAATAACTTCCGTAAAAATGATATCAACGAAATTTTAAACTTTGGGAGTCCTAAGTAGGGTCAAGGACTTCTTACTGAAACCAGTCAGGACGATTTCGACTTCTAATATCGAGGGAAAAAACGATTCGAATTAACGAAAAAAAAAAGAGCAAAATTTATGATATTATATACGTTAACTTTATTAAAAAAAAATAAATTCAATATGACGCTAAAATTCGATTTAAAACTTGTATAATTCATTTCGATACTCGAATTTATAACCCAGAAAACGTATAGTAACTAGTTCATCATGTCGAAATGATAAAAAAAAAAAATAAATTATTAAGCAATGTTAAAAAACAGAGATCAGCGCGTTAAATAATTCGAATTAAAGCGAAAACGCTTTTTATTTCGGATACTAGATGGCAGTAAGTGTCGCGGATGCCGACCAAACTGTGAGATTTTTATCATTAAAAAGGTGTGCGCGATAATATTCGGAGATTGATCGATTCGAAAGTTTGGAGAAGGAAAGAAATGGAAATGGAGAGGATTACAGATTTAGGAACGTGATATTGCTTTATTCAAAACAGTCTCCCATATTTTGCCCAGAAATTGAGTTTCGATCAATTTTATTTACTTATTGCAATTTTTATTCTTAAGGAAAACTTAATAAGTCACATCTAAATTTTAATTTTATTATAAACGAAAAAATAAAAAATTCATATCGACATTAAAATGTTAAAAACAAGCGTTATTTTCTTTAGAAAATTTTTTTTATAGACAGAAAATTAAGAAAAAGTTATTAAAAATATTAGAAAAATTGTAGATACGAATAATAACTTTTTCAATATTTTAAAATTATTATTTTTTTAATCTATATAAAATTTTTTAAAAAATTAGATATATAAAACATCAATATTTATTCTCTATTAAATTCAAAAAAAAAAAAAGTTACAATAATTTCAATTTCATAACTTTAAAAAGGATTACGAAAACCCTTAGATAACAAGAAAAAAAATTTTTTTTTCTTCAAAATTAGCATAATCCATATCCTGGAACACATTCCTAATGCCAGTTTGGCAAGGGACAAATCCCATATATCATTATGAATTAAATCACGGCTACAAACGACGTTTTAATACCTCAGTAAAAAAGTATATCTTGGAGGATACCAAACAAAAAAAAAAGAAAAAAAATATTATATATATATATATTTCGATCTGTGTATTCTAAAAAATCTTCTAGGCTAAGATGTAGAAAATCCTTACAAGAACGATGTAGACAAGACAAATTAGCCGACATTTTGCAACCGTCACTAATGGAAGAAAAGAAATCTCGTCTATCTCGAGCGATTTCCTTTCAACCAATGTTATAAATAACTTTGGTAGCCATGACAGTTTGGAGTAATTTATTCCTAAAGGTAATTCTCTTCTCACGACTAGTTCTGTGACTGATCTTCCTTCCATCAGAGCTTAAGTCCGTGTTTCGTTTCTATCTTAATGGTATGGTAAATCTTCAATAATACCGAGAATAACAATTTTGCTTAATTCTATATTCTCTAGGTATGGAGTTATCGGATTAATAACAAATTGTTACAAGTCGAAGTGGGAATGGATTCAACATGGTCACTAGAGAATCGAGTGTTACTTCCATTACTGTTACACATTCAAATTTAATCTTTAAGCAATTGAAACGAGTTGTGTAAGTTTAAACTTGGCAATTTTTCATTTCCTGATATATATATTTCGACACGAATTTTCTAACTACATAGTTTTATTTCCGTGTTTCTTACGCGTTAAACGGGATAAGAAACTGTCACTTGTTGATCTCCGAGATTTGCATGCGAGCTTGAGATTATCGAGAAAGAAATATGATCTATCAATCTAGGGAAAAAAATGCTGTAAGCTTTTTTTAAGAGAAGTAAATACATTAAAATCGGAATTCCGAACACAATTTTTTTCAAATTATTTTTTTGTAGCTTCAAAAATCATTGTTTTAAAATATTCTGGCACTGGAGACTTTCGCTAGAAAATTTAATACTAGAATTTCTCATCATTGGATAGAGATAATTTTACGATAAAAGTGTCATAAATCAAATCATCGTAATAGTTAAAAAAAAAAAGTAAAAAAAGTCAGATATATTCACCAAATTTTCTATTCACTACGAATTCTTTTATCCACTGCAACATAAATTGTAAAATGCATTTAGATAATTGTATTAAAGACAAAAAATTTCGAGTCATAATTTTTTGATTTTTGTAATTAAAATGTTAAAATATATATATATGGCTAGCTAGATAAGAAAAATTAAAGGAAGAGAGAAATAAGTATCGGTAATCTCATTAATTTATTAATAGAGCAGAACTAAAAGCATTTAGGAACAGAATGCAAGAGTAACATCAATGATGGAGCAACAAATTAACAAGCTAGAATAGCGGTGGAGATGATCATTCTACTGTTAATACAGTTGTTCCTGCAATTAATTGGACTGCCGTAATTACTAGACAATTAACCATGTAATTGGTAGATACTCTTTACTCCGAACGGATAAAATCCCGATTTTGTCGAAAATACTAACTCTCAACATAAAATCTTTTTTTTTTTTTTTTTCAGAATTGTTTCAGAATAAATGTTAATGATTTTTTTAGGAAAAATTATTCCATTGTGTGTTTAGATTCATTATAATTTGAGAACTAAAAGTTTTAAAAATAGAAAATTGATTTAAAAAAAAAAACAAAACAAAATGGTGGGAATAAGTTTATTCTACTGAAATTTGCCGATGTTAAAGCAAAAATTAATCGTATCTTAATATATTAATGTTTAATAACAATTTATTTTTGTGTATGTTTAAAGTATGAGTTCAACTACCTAAAGAAAATATTAATATGCGATAAATTTATTAATATAATCGAATTTAATAGAAATTTAAACCGTGAATAAGTCCAAACTTCCCACTTACAAGATATGCGATGCGTTAATGCGTTAGTGGGATGTAAACATACTTCGTTACGCAATAAAAATTATTTTAGAATTGATTACCTTAGTTTTTTTTTAACTAAAAGCAGCTTTATATTATTCTTAACTTTCTTAAGAGATTTTATTCTTAAGAGTTTGTATTTCAAAATTTTCATTTATGGACAAATGCTAATAATAACCGCTATCGAATATCACAGCGAAGTATTGGTGTTTGTATTTTATTCTTATCGATTGTTTAAGGATGCTACTACCATAAATAAGTATTGAGAGAGAAGTGGTTAGAATATTTATCAGTTCTAAACTAAATATTAAGCCCTCTTTCGTTTCTGTTATTGACAGCATATAAAAAAAAATTAATATTCATAACTTCAAAATGAACTTTTCCCGATAAAACGCAATACAACTCAAAACTAGTCTATTTGGATAACCAATTTTATTCGATACGAAAATATTTATTGAAACGAAGAAAATTCTAATTTTTAAAAGTTATAAAAATTTTTTTGTTCATTCCATGGACAACTAGTTTACTCGTTCAATGGTAAAGAAAAACAAAATGCTGAAAGCAAAGATAGCGATGGCTGAAGGATTTTTGTCATGACTTGTTGAAACGTAATGGATAGTATCCGGGATCACTCCGTTAGTATCAAAGAATTCAGCAAAGGACGAAACAAGTTCTGTGACTGAGCATCTGCATTCTTTTAGAGTTTAATAAAACTGGCTTTCAGTTAAAAACTAAGGATTACTAAAAGTACTCTTTCCATGAAGCGAGGATGGTGATACAATGCACAAGATAGGTTTGACCAGCACTGTCATATGCATGAATGGATCTTTCTATTTGCAAAAACAGAAAGAAAATGCCCATTGAAGAGAAGTATAACAACTGATGGATTCATCAGTTAACTGGAGTTAATGTCATTCGAGCGTCCACAAATTTTAAAGATCGATAAGAATGGCTGATTCACGAATTTCGCTAAGCGAAAATATAACGATATGAATTCTATTTACTTCAGTGCAAAGTAGAATAAAAATTATAAACAAGATTAGTCCTGTAGGATCTACCTGTAGACAAGACTTGATAAGAAATGAAGCATTTTTATTGATCACCATCAAAACGTCAAAAGCGATCAATATTCACATTTTCATATCCATCGAGAGTGAGCGAGCAATATACGTTATAAAAATATGGAGAGAGCTAAAAATATTAATGAAGAGTTATTTATAACTGGGTTACATTTCAGAGAACAAAAAATTCTCAGAAAGAAAGCAAATATGAATACGTGTAAGTGAATTTGTAGCTAGGCTATGCAATTCCTCACATCTTTCGTGGCCAGCACATTATTAATGAACAATATCGTGATGACATTCCATTTATCTGCGTGCTATTCTCAGTACAGTAAAATAAAACATTTTTAAGACGCAGACTCATTCCATTTTCTCTAACGGTCCAAGCGCAATTTCGGGATTGCACACACTATTTATCGTACTTAATAGCTAGCACAGATAAGATCTATCGTGCCATATTCATGCCCTTTGCCAAGATTTTGTTGAATATGCATGGTGATGGCAGTATTTCTCGACGAATAACACGCACGCACAAAATAACTGTTATCTCTTTTAATATATTCAACAATTATAGCTTTACTCTTAAGAAAATTTACTGCGCAAATATTTTGGATACGATTAATACAAAGAAAATTACTTGAACTAAATTTATAGTTAAGAAAATGCTCAAATATCTTTTAAATTCGCGATTCTATACTTATATTGTATCTATATTTTTATCTGTAACTGTCAGACATAACGTGATATGAACGGTATCTCCAGTTTATCTTTCATCAATATAAGGAATTCACGTCAAAAGTTATAAATGTTATTCAAGTTTACTTTCCGCTCAGAAATGGCATGAATTTCTTCATTAAAACACTGCAGCGAGCATCAGAAAGATAATTGAAAAACTTTAATCTGTATACCTTAAAAAATTTCTGCAATTAATTTGTAAGGTATTGAGAATTGTACCTAAAAGTGTGAAGATCGATAAAAAAAAAAAATCCGTCGACTCGAAAAAAAGTTTCGAGCTTTCAACTGCTGATAAAAATAAAAAAGTAAGCCGACGACTTGTAAACCTGGAAGTCGAAATTCGATTAGAAAGCAAATTGCTTCCTTGAGGTTAAGCATTTAAAATAACAGCCTCAAACAATGGCCACGTGCAAAAAAAAAAAACAATGGTAAATGTGATAGTGCGCATGTCTAAATAGGTTTGCAACATCTCGAAAATGTAGGTGCACATCATCCCTTGTCATTTCCTGTAGCGCTCAGCGAGCGGTAGTGAAGAAAAATGAGGGAGACATTTGGTAGCGATTTATGAGGACAACTTTATGAGGCTGCTGTCACTCGTTCGAGATGGAAGGGCAGCCTAAAGGTGTCTAAAGACATGCTTGCAGTAGAAAACGGCTGATATCACTTAGACATGTATTCTGTCATCTATTTATTTCAATGATTTCTTGCCAACTTCTAGCATTCTCGCCAACTTCTAGGTTTTCCGAGTCTGTTCTGATTAACTCGACCAATTTCTAATCTCGAAGCAATCACAGTTATCAATTGAGTTTCTGTTAGATTGACTGCCACTGCTTCAATCAAATACGGGATTTACTTCTCTTCTTCGTCTAACCGTAATTTGGATAAGTCTAGAAGTTTCTGACTAACTGAAAGAAAAGTTATGGCAGTAACATCCGCTTTCATCTACTTCGTTAGAATCCTGTGTTTTAAGGATAGAAAAATCGATCGAACGTCATAATTCGTTGACACGTGGAAAATCAACAGAAGTCGAAAAGTTGAAAAGAAAAATCCTAAACGTTTTTTTTCTTTTCCGACATAATTTTAGTTTTCGTTCCAACAAAATAAAAGTTATTTATGTTCGTTCCTGTTATTCTGGTTTAGTATCGCTTTGAAAATTAAAAAAATAAGCATTAGAAAAATAGACAAAATTCTATTCTACAGAATTTGAGCTAAAATAGATCTGAAGCTATATAAGATTTAATTCAGACGGATAAAATTTTGTTCTAAATAGCCTGCAGACAAATTAAAGCACCTGCAAAGTCTAATGCAAATAGACAAAATTCTAACACAAACAGACAGAATTTAGTGTAATTGGATTAAATCACTAAGAATTATCCATAATTCAAAAATTTATATTCTAAAACTTAATTTGGATATTTAAATATTATATACAAGTCTAAAAGTTCGCATATAAGCGACGTACGCATACAAATCTGATAAAATTATCATCAGAAATTTATCATATTTGCAACTTTCGAATCACGTTCAAATTAATCTTCTAGAGTAAGAAGAAAGTACAAGAATTATGCAAAAATCAAGAAACAACTTGATCAAATTCTATTAATCATATCAGATTATAGAAACATAGTAATTTAAAAAACAAAAAAGAAGGATAAATTGATTGATTCTCATTTCGGGATCGAGAAATCGTGAGAAAAAGGCAGGTGGACCAAAGTCGAAAAACTCTCACACAGAGAATTATGACTGAAGACAAAAAAGGCTAAGTCTATTTTGTTAGAAAAAATTTTTTTCCGCCAAAGAGTAACCAGAACGAAATCCGATAACGCAAAATTACGTCGTGTGAAAATGTTCGAGTTGTGATTTAACCTGTATTGATCAGGCATTTCCGTTTTGGCAGGAATTGCCGTACCAACTATTTCTCAAACAGTTCGCTCCAAGAGAGAAAACGAAGTATACGCACACTGAAGGGCAATAACACCGACAAAAATCCATTTAATGTGGAGGAAATTGAAAACGAAGAGGTTTTATCCTTCTCCTCCTTCCATTTGTTGAGTGGAAATTCCGACCGGATTTTTTATTTTTTATTTTTCCAATTGGATTACAACCATTTCCGTCCAGTTCTACATTAAAATATATTCCCGTTTGATTAATTAACTTTTCATCTTTTATTGGTTAATCGTAGTTTCAATTCTATCGAATATTTCAAGCCCGAAAACGAGAAATGTCTAAAATAAAAGGATTTATTGAAAAATATCTTATTGCTTAGTGAATAATTGGAAAAAAAATGGAATTTGGGCAATTCGCAATTGGTAACCGCAGCTCCCCAAAAGTAATGTTTAATAATAAAACAAAAAAATATATATATTAGCAATTTGAATTTTCTACTTTAATCGCAGTTCCCCTTTGCAAATTATTGGAAAATAGACTGGGAACTGTAAGTGCAATATTTAAGAATGTGGCCCACCGGAGAATTACTCCGTACATCGCCATACCATGTACTACTAGTGGCTCGCTAATCAGATAATGGGAGTGATGATAAAATAAAAAAAAAAAAATCCCTTCGGGTCATCCATTAAAATACCATTAACAATTGAAGATAACAGAAGTGTTCGGGTATCTAGAGATTTGAAGAAATCTTGCGAAGAGAACAGGTTTTATTCAAGAAAAAGTGTGTCTACTGTGATTGATCAGATGATGGAATATCCGGGATCAACCGATAAATAAATGTGATTGTCAACTTACATCATTAACGAGTGGGATAAACTAGCAAAAGAGAACGCGCCACCACTGAAAAAAGTCGCTCATCAGAACTGTTTTGCATTAAGTTAAGCTGTGGAAATAAATCACTCCAAATCCTACCAATTTTACTAGCATTTTTTAAAAATTATTATTACTGTATTATTATATAAAACTTTGGCCAATCCAATTTATAATTTTAAACAAGTTTCCATCCGTTTTTATTATCCGTAAAATAAAACGCTTATATGGGGTCATTCTTTAAATATTAAAACTGAATAATCATCCATTAGGAAAGAAGGAGAATCTCGTGAATTGGAGAATTACAACGTATTAATAAAAATCTGAGTTGTCTTAGCATATTCCAAAATCCAAAGTAAATATTAAATTATTCAGTTATTCGGAGACATAAAAGAGCATTGCGTCTTCTCTAATTTCATTCCTCTCTATTATTCGTGGAATTAATGTTGACAAGAGTGGAGTTTAAAGTTTCGCAAGGGAAATTTAAAAGAATCAATTTATCTAAATTTAATGAAAGCGCGTAGATGACTGTTATCTGTGCAAAGTTCAGACATAAACCAACGTCATTTACTTAACTGCGTAGTTAAAAGAGATCGAGAAGATAGCTAAGAATGCTAGGAATTATGCTACCATCCAAAGCACAAAGGGAATCAAATGTCGCGATTTGAACCATCCAGGCACTACAATATAGACATACAGTGTAGTAACCACAGTCAATACGTGTTTATGTTGTCGCAGCAGGTCGTGTGAATGAAATAACTCATTGAATGAAGAGTATTTTTTTGTATTCCTGTCCTCACCCACTCAGCGTATCTTTCCAGGTGGGACAGCATACCTATTGTCCATACCCCCAGCTGGGCTCTAAGAACTTCCGGTGTTCTTCGTGACTCCAGTGAACTACATATACAAAAGACCCCAAGGGATTAAGGTAGAAATGGAGGAGCAAAAAAAAAAATATATATATATATCTAGAGCAGTAGTAGATTGCGTCTCTCTCCACTGCATCCAATCGAAAACTTTCTGCTACGACAGTTTTATATACAAACTCGTCCACTGTTCCATAGAATCGAAAATTATGTAATTTGCTCGCATGGACACGAATAGAAGGCGAGTGATGTTTGTGCATCAGTTAAAAAAAAAGACGTAATTCACTTCTTATATTCTCCCCACTCAATTACTTTTCTCTCGAAATTTATAACAAATATTTAAGTTTGAAGATGGCAAAAGGCCAAGCCCTGTACAATAAATAGTGGTGAAGTAGGTGAGTGCAGTATGTGCCTCTCGTACATCCTGTAGTGAATTCTCAGTAGGGAATTTTTAAAAACTCTAAACAATGAAAAGTTCCTAAACTGTTTCGAATACGTTTCTTGTTTTCATTAATAATAATAATAATAATAATTTTGCAACGTTGTAAAACAGTTAATAAAAGCAACTAAAATAAAAAAAAAAATGTCAATAAAAAAAAAATAAAGAAATTGTTAATATGAGCAAAGCAATAGAAAATGTTAATAACGACAAAACAATGGAAAATTATTAATAAAAGTATAAAGAAAATTATTATTAATAGCAAAGCACTGGAAAATATCTAGAAAAGCAAATAAGTGGAAACTGCTAATGAAAGCAAAGCAATAGAAAATATTAACAAAAGCAAAGCAATAGAAATTGTTAATAAAAACTTTAAAATTACGATATAAATATAATAGGAAACAATGGAATATAATGGAATTTAAATATAATGGAACAACGGAAAAATATTATTAAAGTAAAGAAATGGAAATTATTAATAGCAAAGCAGTGAAAAATATCTAAAATGAAAACTATTAATGAAAGAAAAACAATGAAATACAATATATTAACAAAAGCAAAGCAATAGAAAATATTAAAAAACAAAACAATGAAAAATATTAACAAAAGCAAAGCAATAGAAATTTTTTATAAAAAGTTTAAAATTACAGCATAGATATAACAGCAAAAACATAAATATAAATAATTTTTATCTGTTAAAAAAATTTATAGCTTTTTATTGATTAAATGTAGTTTTGGAGATATAAATAAAATAACCGAACGATCTAATTTTATAGGAAATTGTATTTATAGACTTAAAAGAATTAAAAAGTTCTGAAAAACAGCATCAAAAAATATACAGTATATAAAAAAAAAAAATTGGAATTGAGTAGCTTTAGAAGTTATGTGGTGAAGTGTTATCGATATTGAACAAGTTGACTTTTCAAACACGTTTCGAGTCGAGAACCGAAAATGGGGAAAAAAAGCAAGAAAAAAATAAAGAAAAGAAGGCAGTAAGTTGTTGGCACAGTCCCCGAAGGCCACTCCAAAGATGGCTGTTAACTGACAATGCACCCAAAAACTGACTTAGTAAGTAAATCGATCAATAAAAGTCTAAAGAAACTTTACACTTGTCTGTAAAACAATATAGAAAAATAGAATTTTGTTATATCAACATCAGATGGAAGAATTTTAAGCTCCATTTGGCCAAGAGTTAACAGCGTACTTCAATATCTCCAAGCTATTGCCGAATTATCGATTTAGCGCATTATTTCAGATAATTAAATGGACCGGATCGGATCGTTCGATTTTTCGCTTGAATATCCAATTTTGTCCGATTATAATACTAAATTAAATATTTTAAATTTATTTAAAAATTCTCTCTACATGCTATTCGTTATTAAAATATTCAAAATTTTTCTTTTGGAATTATTTATAACATAGTATCCGAATAGAAAAAACAGAGAGAGAGAGAGAGAGAGAAAAGTTTCTGACGGAAATTTCTCAGGAAAAAAAAAATATATCTAAAAGTTTCGGAAGTAACTAACTTGATGCTTTTAGTTAAAAAAAAAAAGAAGAAAAAGTAGCTTCACTTTTTAAAGGAAAAAATTTCTGATTCGATCATGTAATGTTTTGGATATTTCAATATTTGTTACGAATTCATGGATACGTTATTTTCATTTTACTGAAGAATTTGTAGAGAAGAAGCTAAATCTTATAATTAATTAAAAATCTAAGAGAACACTTTCGATAACTTTTTCCTCGTTTACTGAAATAAAACTTCAATGGAAATCGTACGAAAAAAATTTTTTTTTTATATATTTTATTTTATATTAGAATATAGACAATATATAGATTTCAAAACTACATACGTGGATCAAGTTATTAAGTTTCCGAAATTTTTCCTGTTAAAATTATCATAATTTCGTTACTTATGCAAAACTCTCAAATCCGACAAAAAGTTTGTACATGTTTATTCGAAAAAATAAATATAAAAAAAAAAAAAAAAGTAAGCGATTAGGATCATGTATTTTTTGCGTAGTATAATAAATCAATGCTTATTATGCAGGAATTTGAAAATACATAAAATGTATATAACAAAAGCAAAATTATTTAAATGTGCAACAGTATCTAAAGGATAAAAATATCGTATATCAATTGCCAGGTTTTACGTCAATAGGGAATTTCTGCACAGCTACGACCGATAACTGAACGAGAAAATCGTATCGTTTCGGAAAGTTATCGGTAGTTGTTGAAGCGACTACCGATAAATTTCCGATCTTTATTAAAGTTAGTTCGAACCTCCGACACCAGATGCTGTATTATCATAAATTCTTCCGGTTCCCATAAATTATTTCTATTCTATTCTCTATTATCTTTAATAAATTCATCTGTTGTATTGAACCGATGACAGAGAATTTTAACATTCTGGGTTGTATCGGCTCGTACCGAAAACATAACGACAAAATACTGTTTTAATCGGTCAACGATGCGACCGAAACAGATACGAAAAGCAAAGATACGACTCACAACCTCGCGAATCGCGAACATTATCGGTCGGAAGTGTGCGGAAACTCTCTAATAGTACATCCTTTGTCATTCTAGAGCAATACAATGGATCTCAGATTCGAATCGCGATGCAGAGCTGCATTTGATTATAATGAACTGAGCGGAAGTTGCTACAGGAACATTTGATGCAATGCCAATGGTGAATAGTGAAGAACATGTTAGAATGTTTACATAAATATGCCAATTTTCATAATGATATTCTGCATTGTTCCTCTATCTTTAAGCATTTTAAAACCGAATATAGAATATAACATAGGCGATAAAATAATTGAGATTTTTTTTTTCCGTGATATTTACGATTTTCCGAGCAAAGTTATCGTATTCAGACACGTTTAAAATGTGATTAAATTGGCAACATTTACTTTTGATTAATTTATTCTGGAAAATAATTAACAAGTCAAAGCTACGATTCAAGTTAAATATTTCATTTTCATTCTTTTGTGTGTAACAAAATACAGTAGCTTAAAACGTTTCGCTATTGTATGTAAATGGAGAATTAACTGCACAATTGACGTTTATGAGGGTACCTGTTTTTCATCCGAGAAGAGGTAGAAAGCGTTAATGAAGTAACACGTATTCGTACGTCTTTAATTCATTTTTTGACGGAATGCAATGCTGTAAAAATTCCTGTCGAAGTTTACATCTAAATTCTGACAGAAACGGAAAAAAACTTCACGAAGCGCAATTTTGTCTCTCGTGTCATAGTACACGATTTATATACGCTGCATCAAGATCGATGTATAAAAATATAAAGTATCATCCTCTTCTACATAACAAAATCCAGAAGTTTCCTAATAATCATGAAGACATTATTAATTTTTAAATTCGGAAAGGTTTTTAAAAGTTATATATGGCTTGCAAAACATTAATAGCTATATAATTTATTATCTATCAAGTAGAAATTCAACATTCCTAGAGATACGTAGGTATTGATGCAATTTTTTTTAATATCTTTTATTGAAGATAAAAAATTTAATAATGATTAATATTTAGTATATTTGCAAAGAATGTTACAGTCGTTAATCTTGTGAAAATTCCGAAAAATTTAATCATCATCCACTCTCAGATGCCTGTTTTCCCAACTATGAAGAATGAATGAGTTCAACCAGTTTTGGAGATTCTGCGTATGTATACCATGATGCATATAGAAAGCGTTATACGTATATGAAATAGGAAAACAACGAAATTCGCTAAATAACTCTTATGTTTCTTTATGAATTAATAAAATCTTGCAAACGGATATTTTTAGCGTTTTTTCATCATCACGGAAAATTCAGCTCACAGAAAATTCTATTTGCAAATTTACCAGTTTTAAAAGTTGATAATTTCATTGAAAATTTTATATATTTTTGCGAATTTAACGGACATTTCATCACTTAACACCAGCAACGAAGAGAAAATAAAGAATATATAGACGGTGGAATTCGAATTTTTCCTTAAAATTTTGGAGATGAGTTTCGATTTCCAGATTTAATTCGAATTCTTCAATCGAAACTTTTCGAGACCAGAAGATTGCTTTCGTGAAATTGCATGAGTTAGTAGAAATAACAAGGATGTTACGCGTGTTTGAAAATGGTGACTTATATCACTGAGAAATTTGTTGAAGATACAATTTAAAAAAAAAAAAAATCAAGCGTAACAATTTATACCTATAAATATGTTATTTTCTTTCGAGAAAACATTAAATTTTTGATTTGTAAAAACATTTTTATATCGACGACGAATGAGATACTTAAAACGTAAACTATTACTCGAATAAAACGGAACGGAGAAGACTTATTTATATGCAAAATAAATTATAAATTGTGTTACTAATCAAGTTTTCTTTTTCGGAAGAATTTATCCAGAAAATTTTGGAATGTTTTGTATTACACTTTCGTACCTCTAGTCGAAACATATTTGAAAATATAAAATCAAATAGCGTACATTTCCTGTATAGCATTACATTTCCTAAGGCTATGGTGGGAGTTAAATCTTTCATATGACAAGATAAGAGAAATTTATTCCGCTCCTATACTTCATAGATATTGTTGAATGGATAAATATTTCTTCAACCACACGTATGAATGGATCCAATGAGTTGTAAATGCTTTAGGCCTGGTTTATTCGGCAAAAAAAAAAAAAAAAAAAATCTAAGATTTTACGGGATCATAATTCCTGTCATAGAACCGAGGAAAAAAAATAATTTTTTTTTTTTTTCCTCTATTGCGCTTCATGATTCACGTGCTACGAATTTATTCCAAGTTTTAATAGATTAATATCAGATAGTGTTTCACACTTTAGATATCGTGCAACCGAGTCTTTACAAAACCTGTTAACTGTATGACAGTGCGCTAGCATGACCTCGACTAATTTATTTAACGTTTCGAGTACTGTTGCGATCATTTATCTCGGGATTCTTTCATTTACATAAATTTTCCATTTTTATGCATTTTATTAGAAAGTAAATTAAAAATAAAAATAAAAAATAAAAAATATCGTGAAATTTTCAGTTTTTTCAAATTCCAAAACCGTGAATAATAAATCTTAAATAAGAATAAATAATAATTGCGAGGGAAAATAAACGAACGGAATAAGCGGAAAACTTTTTTATTTTATTTTTTTTTTGTTCATTAACGCTTTGCATTTATAAAACGTCACGCAAAATCAGAAAAACAAACAAATTTCGAGATTTTTCTGAACGCATTAAAAATGCAAACACTTCGCTTAATTTACATTAGTATTAATGCAGTTTTTGTTCTTTTTTTTCCTCCAGTTTTGTAAGCGTTGTATAGAATTTAACGGATTTTTATCTTCGCGTGTAATTAAAACAAAGGTAAAGAATATTAAGAAGATTCGAAAAATCAAACCATTGTTTAGAATAGTCCGAATGCGATAACATTGTGAGCAAAATAATACATTAGTGCAGCTTGAATTGTATCTCCAGTCTGCAAACTGCCAGAGAAGCCGGCGGCATGTCCACATCAGCACTGCAGGTGTAGAGGCCCTTCAGAAAAAATGTTGTTTATCAGATCTTACCCGGTATCTTGGTGGCGAAACCTATGCGAGTAACAGCGATAGACGGAATTATTTCGTAACGTGGATGTGTAATTACATCGTAAACATGGAAACCAGATCGAATTCGAATATGGATATTTCTTAAAGAAACACAATAAATTAATAATCTCGAGTTATTTTTTGGACTGCATTCTTGGAAGACCACCCAAAAAAAAATAAAAAAAAGTTTTCTCGTTTGAAGACATCGGTGTGCTATTTTCTCTTCAACCCCCCCGCGTATTTTCAAACCGCCAACACATAAAGCAGGGTAGGAACTAACTAAGCACGCACTAGCCCCAGGTAAACATTCCTCACTCATAATAAATTTACGCCGGCAACGGTAAGAGTCAAAGGTGACTTTACACTCGAGTCTGAGCTAACTAATGAGAGACTTTCGGTAGAACGGGTCCAGCAGAAATTGACGGTTCAATGTCATCCCGGCGCCAACACTTTTGCACGGACGGGTCCAGGTGTGAGATTCCTCTCCCAGGTGGTGCACGGGGATGGGTTTCATTCTCCACACCTTGTCGTTAAAATATAGACAGTTGGTGGACAGCAGTTACAACTCGTAATTATCCCTATAAAATCCCTTTTTTATGTATTATCTTGGATGTTTTCGTATGTGACATACCAGAAAAAATCTCGGATTAGTATCCGGAACATCTTTTACCAAACTTTAACGTTTCATAAATTAAATTTTATTACTGCGGGAATAAATCTCCACCCGGGTTTTTCCCGTGCATCGAAACTCTTTAAAAAAATTAATGACGTTTTCCAGATTTTTCTTTCTATGGCTTTACTTTTTTTTTTAAACTGATTCTGTCCGACAGATTTATTTATTGTTGATAGAATTTAAGGACCACAAACAATTCAAATCCCGAGAGATGAGGCCACCTGTCTAAAGAGATCACTAACAATACCTCCAATGTGATGTTGTAGGTGTCATAAAAGCGACTTAGCTGTCACAGATGGGAATTAGTCGAGGGATCGATACGAACCGGATATCCGGAGCAACCTCGGTTTCGTCGACAACTTGATCTGGTTGGGACAACAGAGATTGGCTACATCCGGTAAATCCAAGATTAGAAACTGAAGCACGTTAAGATCGAATTTCGGTATACAGGTGCTCGGATGAGATGAAGGATTATTCCAACTTTTTTTTTTTTTTTGCTACCTCCTCTTCTTTCTCTTCTCTCCGAACCCTATTACGTGTCCGTTTAAAGATATAAATCAATTAACCTGAACATCTCACAAGAGGATGCAACGACACGAACCCATTCACCGCTATCGACTTTAACAATATATAAATTAATGTGAGAAATCAAACTACTAGACGTTACTGAATCAACACGCTGCTGATAGTTTGTTATTGTATCATTAATCTTCCATTCGGTTAAGTTCACTCGGTACGTGATACGGAAGAATTTTAAGTAATGTTATCAAGAAGTTTATCGTAATTTATATCATAAACATGACTTTTTTTTTTTTTACTCGACTGAA
Organism: Androctonus mauritanicus; assembly: GCA_011317285.2. NCBI lineage: Eukaryota > Metazoa > Arthropoda > Arachnida > Scorpiones > Buthidae > Androctonus > Androctonus mauritanicus. The sequence goes on along the minus strand of WUQG02424669.1, from coordinate 18,363 downwards.
CACTACAAAAAGTCCCGTAACGCGACTAAAGCGAAAATTTCGCCATAACGAGTTACTTTAATGCAACGTACGTTTAATGGTTATCATAATTAGAATTTTTTCTATGCATTTTTAATAGAGAGAAAAAAATTGCTAATTATGGTTAAAATTGGGATTAATTTGCTAATTATACGAAAATTTAGGTAAAATACCGTCGTGGCAAAATACAGAGAAAATGTGCTGATGATGGGAAAACTCGAGTTAAACTATTTATCATTTTTTCCCATAACAACCACTTTAGAAGCCATTCTGTTGTACCGTTGACAGGTAGTGTGTGATCAATTCTGCGTAAAATGCTAACAACTGTGTCAAAGCGTACAGAAATTTTTACATTACATCATCATTATTATTATGATTATTATAAAAATTCATTAAATGTTACCGAATTTAACGAGAATTTTGTCCGTAATATCCTTTTACTGTATCTTATTATGACGATGGCGATTCTATATCTTTCTTTCCAATAAATTGGATCGAGTTCTGAGCTATAATAATAAAAAAAAAAAAAATTTTTTTTAAAGCGACCCAACCACGTATCGTAAAATATATATGTATTATATAACTCAGAAACATTTATTTTATCAAAGTACGTAAGACGAGATAAAGTTTAAAGAACTTTTTCAAGTATTCTTACTCCATCAACCTCCTAACCCACACACATACAAGAACTGAAGAGACATCTGTGCAAGACAAACCACTTCAGAACTGAATGTTGAGAGGAAACTCGGGTTCGTTTTCTATTTCTTATCGCAATATATTTTTCTTTTTCATATCCCACTTGGCATTTCATAAACCTATTATGAAAACGTTCTTCATAAATTATTTTTCTCCAAAGATCGCCCTATCGATTCCATTAAGATAACAAGAATCGATAACTATTAAGAAAAAGAAAAAAACTTATAATATTATTATTACTGAAAAGCGATCGGCGATTATAGAAATTTGAATATTGCATAAAAATATTAATTTTTAATATTCTAAATTTCGTTATTAAAAAAAATAAATAAATAAATAAACGAAACGGCGCGATTAATCGAATGTAAAACGTTAGAAAAACTCTCGTTATTAATTAAATTTCGAATCGAATAATTTAAAAGATTATCTGGAGAGGAAAAGAAGGAAAAAAAAAAAAATCGTATTTTCGATTTTAAATTTCTGGAAATAATAGAAATGTTTTGATTGTTTACATTATCATATATATTTTTTTTCTCTCTCATCTCTTTTTATAGCAGTTATAACAATTGAATATTTGAAATTTCAATTTAGAAAATTTGTATGTTTAAAGTAAACACATAAATATATATATATATATATAAAAAAAAAATTTAATTTTTGTATCTGAATAATAAATTTTAATTTACAGAAATAAATTGATTAAGAACATCGAGATTTTTCTAAACAAAAAAAAAAAATAATAATAATAATAAAATTCGAAAAATAATAGAAAAAAAAAAAAAAAGATTACTCGAATATGATTATTACGATTTACAAAAATATAATTTAGTTTAATTCTTATTTAGTGACGCGCATTATGCTAATTTCCATTTACTTGTTTGTGTACAGAAAAATAACATTTCAATTATCATTTTAACTGGAATTCCGATTTCTAAACACGGAAGACGAAAATTAAAAAATAAAAATAGAAAAAAAAAAAAATCCGGCAGAATTTCGAAAAATAATTTACCAAGGCATTGAAAATTTGCCAGATAAAATTTTAAATATGTTGAGCTCAATTAACGATGTGCGGTTTAGTTCCGTCGTATTTAAACAGCGCAAACAATGAGAAAAATGTCGGTAAAATCATTTACCATCCTAAGTACTTACGTTCGTCCCTATTTTAGTTAGATATTAATTAAAGATGTAGTTATTAATGACGCCGATTATATTACATACACGCAAAAAAAAAAAAAAGATCATTCTGATGATTAGATAAAGTAGTTCATTCTTCGCTGAATTTTAATCGTCCGAAGAGATTACTAATAAAATCTTTGCAATGATTAATGATAATTAAAATATTAAAAGAATGCTTTAGTAATTATCTCTAAAATTTTAATAATAAACTAATAAATTTTTCATCGTACGAAAATATAATATTTTTATGTTTAACATTACTATGTTGGAAAATACTAATTTTTTTTTTTTTTTACCCTTTAAAAATATTTAACGACGTTTCAACCGAATTAAAATACGCGTATCGATTTTTAAAATATTTTTGCGAAACGAAAATCAAATGATACTATTTTATTATATATAGCTTATATATTTTTTTTTATATTACACGCAAAACACGCGTCAACAAAATTAATTTATTGTTTTTAAACATTTATAAACATTAATTCTGTTTAATTAAAATAAAATAAGCTTATTAAGAAAACTCATTACGCATTCTTTCGCCAATATTTCGCATGATACATTAACATTTTTTAATCGTTTTTTTTTTTTCCTCCGCAAACTTAACAATAAATGACATTCTGTACTATTCATTATTAAGTAAAAATGTTAACTAAACAAATTACACGCTTTCTTTAGAAGAGAGAGAGAGAGAGAGAAAAAAAAAACAGCCAAGTAATTTATTTTTGAATACTTTTTCTTTCGACTTTATAATAAAAAAATAAAAAAAAAGAATATCGAAAAATTACAGAATGCACGTCCGTAATGTCAGAGTTTGCAAAACGTTTTAAAAATTCTAAGAATTTTTGTAGTTAACATAAAAAAAATTTTTTTCAAAATTCTTGATTTTCATTTGGCTGATTTTTATCAATTGTTATCAACTGAAGCGGAAAGAAAATTCAATAATATTACTTACAACCAGATACGCCCTTTCTTGTATTGATCACGTTTACTTATAAAAGTTAAAATCGTGCAGATACCAGGATAACTTACTTTAAATATGAATGCAATTCATCTATCAGGAGAGCAATGGCAGAGATGACATAATTGCTACTGTTCGGAAGAGGTCTTTTAAATCGATATGACCTAATTATTAATTACTTTAAATCTCTTTTAACGTCTTACATAAGCTATTAACGCTCCTAAAATTTGATTTATTAAAGTTTGTTTGGAATTTTCTCGTAAAGTCCAGATAGTTGTTGAGGATTTATTCTTTCATTATTATTGATTCCATTTTCATCACATTAGATTGCATATACATCAGCGGAAAATTCGAGATTTTCAGAAAACAATATATTTGAACCGTATTGCTTTAGTTTATAGAAAAATCTAGTTTTTTTTTTTTTTTTAATTCAAATAAATAACTGTTTCGACTTATCACGTTTCTAATTATTTAGATGTAATTTTTAACTAGAATTTTAAATGAAAATAATCCGATAAAAATTGCGAAAGATATGTTCGCAATTTTATCTCTCTTTGTGAAATTAATTAAAATTTAAGTAATTAATTATAAAATATAAAAGAAAAAAAAATCTAAATCGTATCTTTTGATTAAAGAATTATATTAAATGGAAAATATAAGTAGATTAATTTCTATCCTTCCGAAAAATAAAAATATCAAAAAAAAAACGAGAAACAATAAATTAATAAATAATTTTATTTTCCTTTCTGAATCGGCTATTTAATAAATTTATAAAAGCGGAATCTGGACGGCGCAAAACTATCTGATAAGGAAAAAAAAAAAAAATATTGAGAAAACGAAACGAAAATTGAAAATTTATTCGCGGACGACAAGCAAATTCTCTCTCTGATAACTTATTTCGATAGCATTCACCTTCTTCTCTACCAATAACTCTTCCTATTTTAATAAACGTCCAATTTCTTGAAAATTTACGAATAATTTCCATTTTATATTAGGAAATTTATCCTCTTCGAATCAATCATAAAATTCTGTAAAACGTCATTAATAATTCGTGATTATCATCGTTTGGTTAAAAACTGATTACTTCAGTGTTGCCATAATAATGGTTGAATAACTGGAATATAATTTTTTTTTTCTTATAAATTCGATGTTACTAAGGTAGTTTTAACCGAAATTACCCTTAAACTTACTTTTGGGGGTATTATTTCGTGGTTTGTACTGAAAACCTTTAAGGGGAACATTTTTTTATTAAAGGATGTTCTATTATTGCATTCAATACCGGACATCAACTCTGTTCGATCGGGATGTTAAGATACTAATCGACTGGAAAAGCGGCATACCACAAACATCCAATTCTTGCCTGAAGTTTCAGACAGATCGTTATTAATTATGTCCGTAATGATCTGAATTCCTTTCTAGCACATTTATTTCCTAACTGGTCTTTAAATAACGTGCCTAAAATTTTTCATATTTAAAATTCGGGATATCTATGTTTGCATGTCATATTAGCGAGGAGAGATACTCATACGTAACAAGATGGTAATGAAATGAAAACAAAGTATTAATAGGTGTCTATCTGAGCTTATGATTGAATAACAAATTTTGTTATAACTAAGTCGCCTCGAGCCGAACTTCATTAAAGACTGCAATATAATGAGCAGGAAACAACTCCGAAAACGTTATCATCGATCGAAAACCAACCACTTTACAATAGATAATTTGATGAGTTTCTATGGTGTGAACTTAATTAAATATTATAATTACACTTTTCCTTACTTTTAAATAACTTTGGCATCTTTTAATAACGAAATTTTTCTCCTCCTCTTTTTTTTTTTTTTTTACTAAATTTATTTATTATAACGGTATATAAATTATACGTGGCGACATCTATTGTTTAAAATATTAATAATTACGACATTTTATTCTTTTCTTAATGTTAACAGTTTGATGGAGAGCACAAATGAGATGATTCCTATGCAAACTCGATAAAATTCTTAACTTATTCAAACTTAATTGATTCTATAACAAGGCGCCGTAAAGTCTCGACGGCATCCCACATTCTTTTAAACATTTAAAGACACCCACACACTAAAGATATAATCCTGAATGAGTTCCAAGGATAGAAAAGCTCACTGATATAAACTTCGATAATATATTAAGTTTCTAACTAATTGCGAAATCTTATGGAACAACAAATTTGATATGGAGCGGAACAAAGACTCTCTTTTAAAATTAAGAAACTTCTATTGATCTCTTTTAACAAAATTTATACATAACCGCGCTATGAATTTTGGAAAGTATCAATTTCCTTTCTTTCCAACTAAGAATTAAGAACTGGTCTTAATTACATCGCACCATTGATTGATTTCTTATAGCAAACGTTAGCTGTTAGAATAGTCTCTTTTGGTGGGGTGAACCGAACATTAGCTTTAGAAACTGAATTAATGGAAGTTGAGGATTTAGATTTGGAAACAAAAATAAGTAGCTACATAAATAACATTAAACTACATTTCCTTACTGGAGTAACTAGTACCGTATATGAGACTGCTCTAAGTAATATTAAACTACATTTCCTTATTAGAGTAACTAGTATATGAGACTGCTTTCAGTTATATTAGGTAGGCAAATAAATTAAAATAGAATAACGAGATTTTTCGAGGCACTAAAATTTTCTTTTTTTTTTTTTTCGCTACCGAAAATCAGAACTCGAAAACCAGGCGTGCAAGAATTTAATAAAGGGGAAGTTGTAAACAAGAACGGCAAATTTTTTTTTTTTTGTTTTTTTTTGTTTTCGGATTTACTTGTTCTAAACAAATTTATTCATGGGAGAAATAAGTTAAAATTATAACAGAAGACTAAAGGAAAAATAAAAAAATAAAAAATATTATCGGAGAAAAATTCCATCTTGTAACGTAATTTGTGGATACAATTTACGAGATGCTGTCAAGTCGATAAATACAATGATTCTCTAAGAAATATATTTCAATAGGGGATGAAAATGTAGTAATTTTGAAACTTTATTGAAGCAATGTCAAGAATATGTATAGCGATAGCTTTTATATTTTTAAAACGTTTTATTGATGATTTAACGCTCCGTTAGTATGAACTATTTGTGTGGTTTATGAAGAAAAGACACGTGCAAATATATATATACATTAAAAGATCTGTAAAACGAAATATTTACTTTTAAAAGTAAACAACATCAGAACGGTAAATAATCTATCGGAGGCATACCTAAACGGCAAAACGTAAGAATTTTTAAGTTTTGCTGACACCTGTGGACGAGAGTCCTTCACCATTTTTTCCAACTATATTTTAAACTATTGCAAAAAAAAAAAGTTGTCACAGTTTTTCATAATCTTTATGTTACTTTTGAACCTTAACTTACTAATACCTGTAATTATCTTATTAAGTAGCAATTATTTACAACTCGATATACCACGCTGTAAAAGATAAGTATTATTTACAGTAACCATTCGCTCTTATCTTTCCACAACAGTCTCATCCTAAGCTAATATATACAAGGAGGGAAAAAAACAACTTTTATTATAAAAATAAAAATTAAAAAGTTGAAAAATTCGCATCTTAAGACACTTGTCAATAATTTTGACGGAGAGATCGGAATACATAATTCTATAACTTACCTGAAAACTTGGAAATTTAGAACATCTCAAGTTGTTAAGTGCGGGTTAACGAAAGACTTAGAAGCTAAACAACATCGAACGAACCGCCAGGACTTTGCAGGGCAGAAGGTGTCAGCGAGACGGGCGCCCTCTGTATACGAATATGGTCAACCGTAGACCAGACTACATACGGCAGCTTCTCAGGTATCAACCAATCATATCGCAGCATTATCTGTTTCCCCAAAACATGCCAGTTGGTTCGACTGCTCTCCTCACTTTTTATTTCTATTATATTCACCTAAAATGTAGCTAGAGGCAAGAATGCCTGTATACAAGTTAGGATGGGTCGATTGTTAACTGTGGGTAGAAACCAGTGCACAGGTGAGTCGGGCAGGTTATACGAATTTCCTTTTACCCCCGGGCTAAGTGGATAAGTGTATTTCTCATACTAATCACCAGAGGGCACTTAAATACCACTAGTCGATAAATATTAAATAAATAGCCCGAGGTTTACATTAAACTGTACTTAATGACCCATTTACAGTGTAAGATGAATAAAATGGAATTAGAAATGGATGCGATTATTTTTTTTTAACATAAAAAATAATATCCCTTTAGTATTTAATGAATTCGTTTTTTTTTCATTTGTATTTTGCGAGGATATTGATTTGATTCATTTTTTTTTTTTTGGTCGTTTTTTTCGTAAGCCAAAAACCAATATTCTTGATGTTATAATAATTGCCGGTTGAAAGTAAAAAATAATAAAAAAGATAATTGAATAAAAGGAATATAATTATCTTTCTTAAAAAAGTTTTTAATAAAATATTTATCTTTTGCATGCTTTTATTAATTATCTTAAAGAAAAAAGTCGGAACTGCTTTCGGCGCCTCAAATTGCGTTAATGCTTCTATATATAAATGAAAAATTCAGTTTCGCCGAGGAAAGAAATGATACAATAAATAATAGAAATAGTAGACAAGTGTCGTCTAACGAATAATATTTCATCAAGATGACCAGATCCAGATAGAGGAAACGAAAGATACAGAAACTTCATAAGGTGGTGAACAGTCACGTGCGAATGTCATTGTGTCCACTCAGAAGATTCGGTTAAAAGATGATGTGCCCATTATCTGCTGCTAACGTCCACTAATAATTTGTCACGTGGTTCTGTTCAGTATGAAAGACTCCCGCAGAGCTTAGTTAATCTTCTAAGAAGATCGTAAGCAACCGGGAATCAAACGAATCTTGCAGTGATTAAATTATTCTGACTTATAATAAAACTATTTCTAGACCAAAAAAAAAAAAAAAAAACTTGTAATCTATTAAGAATTATAATAAAAATAAATAAATAAAAATTCTTTTGCTACAGATTTGCGGTATAAAACAGTTTGATAAGACTGTTACGGAATTTTATTGAACTATTTCAAACATCATCTTGCATTTATTTTCGATCAATTTAAAAATAAATTAAATAAGTTTTTCAATCTGAAAGAATAATTTAACTTTCGAAATTCATTCGTATATAGGCCCTACTATGCATTTTATATATAAGAGTATTCACTTTATTTGGAATTTTTTTAAAGATAATATTTATCGAATGGAAAATAAACGTCACAATCCATTAACCCATTAAAAAGCCGAAAATTTCCTGAAGATCTCTTATTCGATTGATTCTCCATTATTGCCCTAAGATTAATTTCAATAAATCGATATACTCTTCAACAATTAAAGTTGCAAAATACTTTTTTCTTTAGAAAAGTTTGTAGCACTTGCCTTGCTACATTTAAAATATTTAAACTTATAAATTATTCAATTTTCCTTTGAAATCTTTGCAACGGAAAAAAAAAATCCATTAATTCAAAAGTTAAATTTAATTTGAAGATGAGTGTTATATCGACGGTGTTATTACAGAGAGTGGCTCCATCTATTGGATTTATATATTCAATTTTTAAAAATATTGTATATTTGGCAAGATCTTAAACTTTGTTTTGATCATAAATATATTATATCCGACACGTCTATCTATTCCTCTCAAATTTTCTTCTGCTTTTTTTTTCCGTATTTTCATCCCCTCTCTTTTTTTTTATGATACGAGATGCTAGGAATACTCCTCCGTTCTGTTAAAATAACAATTTAAAATAAAATTTTCATAGATTTTCTCTCATTCTTCTCGTAAAGATTTATTAATATATCAATATTTAATAAACAATTGAAACATTAAACAGCGAAAGAAAGCATTTGTTTTTCTGTAATACAGATTAATCACAGGAATAAAAAATATAATAGGATTTTATTATCTAAAACTATAGTTTTTCAGAATCTTTGAATGCAATTTTTTAGAGATTTCGTGCATATGACATTGATTATGTTGTATGCAGTAGTTATTTTTTTTGCTATAACAATCACTTAGATTTAAAGTTTAATATTATACGTACTTTTTTAAAAGGTAGTTATCTTTTTTTTCGACAAATATTTTCATGTTTAATTTCGATTTTCATATATCACGCAACTTCAAAAAAACATAGTTTTTTTTATTTATTATTGTAACTGTCTTTTTAATTAGATGAACTTTACCCGTTCATTTTTTGTAAATAAAATTTTACGAAAGCAAAAGAATGGATACATAAACTATTTTAAATTGATAGGTTTATATTATATTTCCTTTTAAAACAAAAACCTAACTGTGTTGTCTGGAGGAAATAAGAAAAAAAGAAAAAACACTTTCACTATTCTAATTCTGATTGCAAATAGATGCTTGATCAATGCACTGGAAATAAAGATGGATGTTTGCTTTCCTCTCCTGAGGAACCATCTATTGTGCGATACAATGACTATCCCAAAAAGCTAAACCATTCTTGAAAATTTTCTTAACAATGATTGATAGATAGGCCACATAAAATAGAATAAAATTTATATATTTTTCCGAAATTTGATTACAAAATTTCTTTGAGATAAAACTTTTGATAGCTACAGGTATTTTATGCTGAATATATATAAAGTGGAGGAGAAAAATTGCTTATGCTTACGTAATGATGATGATAGAGTTTAACAGATGTAATTTTATGGATAATATTCTTATTTAAAAAAAAAGAGGAAGAAATCGGTAAAAGGTCTTCTAAATATTTTCCCTTCCCCCATTTTTTTTTTTTTTTTTTTTTATCTGTAGAAGCGCACGCTGACTATATTCGAAATTGCAATTTTGCCGAGACCGAATCGTTCAAAAAACACCGCCAATCTCTTGTTCGCAGATAAAGAAAGACTTGGGATTGCCCCCCCCATTCCTTTCGCTTCAAACGCTTTCTTTTCGTCTCCATAATTCTTCCTTTCTTGATTGTTGCAAACGTTTTTACACATCGGAAATGTTCGATGCTGTCAAAGTCTTTGTTCGAACAAATTGCAAGAAATTCCTTACAAAGTACAACAATAAAAAAAAATTTATGAATAGAATCGAATTAAAGGAAAAAAGTTTATTTCCTCTTTCTTTTTGAGGTTGTAACTCTAATTAAATTAATACCAAATTATGAACCAACTTTAATTTTTCTCCATAAATTTAAATTAATAATAATAATAATAAAAAAATGTAGAAGTATTTAAAATCTTCTACATTTTTAAAATTTTGTTATGGCTTAACATAAATAAACTGTTCGAAATAAAATCATTTTAACTGTATTTTTTCAAAATCTGAAATTCAGATTTTTTTTCCTAAAGAAAAACCTTTTCTAAATTTTTTCTTAAGAATGTTTTTAATTTTTTTTCTAAAAGGGGAAAAATTAAGAACATTCATAAAAATAAAATTGGAAACAATTCCAAATTTAATTTTAATATATATATTTTTAATATAGGTTTTTTATTTTTAATTTTAAAATTTAATTCTAGAATACGAAAATAAACCTTATAATTTGAAATTTACTTATTTCTAATCAAACATTATTTTCTTTGAAATACGTTAGAAAATTATTTCGAGTATCGTAATTAAAGATTTATAAATTTTATAATTTAAAAAGAAATAATAGTGTTTGAACCTTTCAATCGAGTATTTAATAATTTTTTTTTTTATAAATAGTAAAGAAATTTTTAAATATCGATGAAATTTAGTTGAAGACAGAACAATTCCTGAATTGAACACGAGATGGCGACATAACTGGTGTTTTTTTTCTGTATTTAGTATTTTTTTTTTTAGTAGTAGTTAAATTATTGAGAATACATGTTAGAAGCGTGACTACCCTTATACAAATAATTCCCAACAACAATTTTTTAACGAACTGATTTTAATTCCTGAGTGAATAGATTTTAAGTAAACGCGTTTTTAAGCAACAAAAAGAATCGATCAAACTGTTTGATTTCCGTAATTATATTTCATAAATTCAGATCGTGTTTCTCAATAGGAATGCAGAAAACAAGATGCAATAACTAAAGGCGAGAGAGAACAAAAAATAAAAAAAAAATAGCTTTAAGGAATCCTAAAAGAATATTAAATGAAGGCTAATTTTTGCCAAAAGCAACACATGAATAGTTTTACAGCGCTTGTTATTCACAGTCAATCCATTCTTTCCCACATACTTCATGCTTGGATGTACCACAGATCGGAAGAAACCTGGACGATTTCACTCACTACTCGAGCGTCAGGGATAGTTATTTAGTGGCGTGACGTCACAGAGTTTGTCCCAAACCGCCCACAAAATTCAAACCACGCCTCCTACAACAATCCACCGGGATAGTGGTTGGATGATAACGCCATCTATGGAGCGTCAGAGGCGGCATAAAGTTTCCCACGGTGTAAAATTTCCATCACCTGGAGAAGCGGGCAAGACGTCTGCTTGGTAGGGATAACCAGACGCGAGGGGATAGACTCTGTCCCACGGATCAACCAATCACGTCTCATCGCCGATTGACCACGTGGTCTCATTTCTAGCCCAAAAATCACATAGTGTCAGATTGATTATAAACATCGAGATGAATAGATTATTAGAGATATGTCGGAATTTCATTGATTTGCGTTGAGATTTAAACATTGCGTGTCGAGTAAATATATGAAGTTGTGTTAAGCCAGATCAAATGCCGGATGACGTTGTCTGTGCCGGAAGTCGGCAGCACGTTTGTTGGTATTTCATTCATTGCCAGGCCTGTATGCTGGCAACAGTTGTTTGGGGAAGTTAGTTCTGTGTGTCTTAACGAGGAATCGACTGTGGGGACCTGAAGGTAAATACTATTTTTTCGATTCATTTTTATAATCATTTACACGAATCGAAAAAAAATTTGAAAAATCCAAAACGAAACGAAAGGAAGCTAATTTTTTTTTCGTATATATGCTGTATATATATATTTTTTTATTATTTTTTTTATTTCTCTCTTCCCCATTCAGTCATTGACAGTAACAAGAATATCATTTGACTACTACACAAAATGCTCTTGTCAGTTTAATGGAATATAAATAACATTCATCACGTAATAACTTTAAAAATTATTAATCGACAACGAAAATAATTATAATTTTTGTTTTATATTTCACTTTTATATCTTCAATAGAAAAATGTTTACAAAACGAAAGTTTAAATTATTATTTTAAACTTGTTTAATATTCCAGAAAACATTACCGCCTACAACGATAAACTTGCAAAAATTCAACAAATATTATAAAAGTATTTGAACTCGTAATCAACTTTTTATAAAGTTTCATTTAAACAAATAAGTCAACAACAAATAAAATTTTAAAAATGCTCGTATATATTTATCATTTTTAATTATTTTAATAATTAAAAATGAATAATTAATATTAAAATAATTTTATTATAAGCGTATAAATATATATTAATAATTTAGCACGCTAATCCGTCGTTCGATTGAATGAGTTTCTCGTAAAAGATCACAAATTTAGGCCTATTTACAACGCGCTCTTTCATAAACTATGTCGAAAATATTCAAATTTAAACGCTCATAATATATTAATGGTAATTTAAAGGATTTTAATAACTCAAATAATAAAATTATGATCTTTGAATTTAATGGAATTTAATTGTTTAAAGTATTAAATGTACCGATTCCAGTCGTAACAGTACTGCTAACAATTAATGTGTCGCTTTGTATTTTATCCTATCGTAAAAGTCTAATATTTGTTAAAATATGGAATTAATGTCTACAAACTTACTAAATTATATATTTTTGTTAATTTATAAAAGTTTTAAATAACTTTCCGACGTTAAAAACTTATATTTCGTTCAAAATCCAAGAAGAAATGAGATCATAATTATTTTTGCATTTATTCGTTAAAATTATAATATTTAATGAATTATAATATAAAAATTTATAATGTTTTCTAATAATTAACGTTAAAATAATTAATTTGAAATAAATAAATAGTTTAAAATAAATAAATATTACTTGTTAAGTAGATATATTTAATAGTTTAGTAATGTAATGTTTATTGTTAACATTTAAAAGCTTATAATGTAAAAAATTTTAATTAAATCGCTTAAATCATGTTACAAACTTTATATAGAATCGTTAAAAATTCTTTATTATTCCTTAAATAAGTTATTTTATTTATATTTTTGACTTTAATTGTCATAAAATAACTTTTATTTGCACATCACATTCATTTGTTAATTATTCATCATAATTACCAATTAAAGAAATAATTTTATAATTATAGCATTGTAAACATGTCTAGATACGATTTTACTAACTATTTAATTTAAAATATTTAAGCATTTTATAAATTTTTAAAAGATTTTAATGCTTTAAAGCAAATTGTAGTTCAGTCACTGACTTGTTGATAGTTTCTTGAACTTTCTTTAAAATTTCTTTAAAAAACTGTTTTAAAGTTAATAAAATTATATTAGTTTGTTAGTTTAAGATTCATTTAACGATTTAAAATTAATTTTATTAAAATGATTATATAAATATTCAAAATATATGCGTTAAAAGTATTGACAAATCTGTTCTCAAACTTGATTTCTTGCAACTAACATCACTCACAAATTTATATGTCGGTCTTTTTATATATTAGCGAGATGTTTATTAAAACTGTTTTAGAAGTTAGTTAATAATATAAAGATGGTTATAAACGCAAAAGTTTTTTATTCGTTTAAAATTATTTTTAAATAATAGGCTAATCAAGTTAACTAGTTATAAAAATTCGAAGTGGTTCGACATTCATCTTTTAATAAACCAGTCGCTTAACCGGATAAGGGCATAAAAATATATAATGATACAAGAACGATTAAATACCAAAGATAATTACATAATTATAACGAATATAAGTCCAGTTAACAATAAATAAATGCCGATCTTAGCGATATCATTGCGTTAGGCCAAATATCAATATGGCCGACTTATAACATCGTGATATTAAATTTTAACGATATTACTCTGTAAGTGTGTATATATTTCAGGATTATAACTTAATTATACTGTTAGTATTGACGATGTCTTATTTGGAGCACGCAAAGACTCACATCAATGATTCCCCCTTTCCTAACGTTGTCTATTGTCACTGGACCATTTATGCTTTGATGTTATCTATTGTAAGTAGGAACATGGCTCGTTGTATCGACAATTCGACACAAATGAGTGCTCTTAACATTGCATGGATGAAGCATGTTATAATACCAAACAACCCTTTTATATACACACTCACTTATTGCTGATCAAAATTGATATAAAGCCGCCATTAACTAACTGACTGATTTTTTCAATATTCTCCTCTCTTCATTTTTTATTATAATGATATTTAGTAATTTTTTTAACTAAAAAAAATGTATATTTTGATAACAGAAGCATAATAATGCTGGATCATCATGTTTTTCTAAAATAATTGCATTTAATTGTGATTAAAGTTAATTTATATTAATGAAACTGTTAAATCCCTTGAGAATGGATGAAATTGCATAGAAGTTGAATGAAATTATATAGTATCTTTTTTTTAATTACGAAAATAATTTTAATTTGTAATAATTAATGCAATTTAATCCAATTTAAATGTGAAATTGTACATTAAATTTGTTTTAAAAACTAAATCTTATTATAGTTAATTATTACCCGTTTCAATCCGATGATCACCTGTTTTTCAAATCGTCCAAAAAACAGAAACCAATCAGAAGTCGTGTGACAACAGAATCACAACCGTTTCTAAACGGGACAGCTGATAATTTTTATTGATTTAGGCTAAACGAGCAGATGATATTTTTGATTTTCCGTTGTGTTTTCAAATAAGCAGATGTTCTGTGCAAAAGGTGTCTAGATTTAATGCTCTTATCCGGTTTAATTCTTATCTTCGAACGTTATTTTGCCTCCATTGTTTTGTCACTAATGAAGGGTTTCATCCAACCTCAATTCGAAAAGCGTTGGTTAATTTTATTGGTCGAAATTTTAAACTGTTTAATTTCGTTTACTATTAAACTTTATCTGTAAAAAGAGACCTTGTTTGAAAGTAATTCATTCATAAACACATTCCTCTGTTTGTAGACGAAATAAGAGAAATTAATATAGCGAATTTAAGCTCATTATAACTGAAGTATTAAGTTTAATAATATTTAACAATTTTATAGTTATAATATTTATATTTTTATGAATTATTGATAATTTTAAAAGGAATAATTTGAAGTGGCTGTCTCCTCCTAACATCTCTCGTGTGCAAAGGAAAGCCGAACATGCAGGCTCCTTACCAATTCGTAGTTTCACTGCAAAGCTTGGTTTGCTAGGTGGGTGTTTCGGTAAGCCCGCTACAGGGGTCAAGTTTTTATCTGCCATAGAAGATGATACATAATAACTTTAATATTTGAAAGATTACACTCCAAGTGTTATTTGGTATCTGTAAAATAACATTTTTATGCCGCCAGTATATGATAAGTTAATGTTGTTACGTTTAAACTGTTTACTTGGTATATTATTCTTTCACTAGTTTTGAATAAGAAATAACCTTATAAATTAATCATTTAGCTGACAGATGGCTTAATTAGTGTGTCGTGGCTTAGTAATAGCAGCAATTTTAATACCTGGTGTGTTTTAGTTAAGTACACTTGAACCACCAAAGCATAATCACTTTAAGGGTTAGAGGTGGGGTGCAGAGAGTCGTGTCCATCTTGATGGGTACAGGAGAAAAATGTCCTTCTTCCTGGAAAAAGGGAGCATGTTGTTTGGTGGGCTGTGCCCCCGTGCCTGTCCAGGGGGCCCTAACTGGGCTATACTGTAAAGGAACCGCATCATCCAATGCCCGAAGCACACATAACTAATCCCGAGACTTGAAGAGAGTGTTTATCGCTTATATTTTAATATTTTATTTTCTGGGGTATTAAGTTGGTCGGAGAAGTCGTTAAGGCAATATATCTTGAAAGTTATAGCGGTATACATTTTTTTCCTTCTAGGATTAACAAACGGATGAAATGTAGTCGATTCTGACACCCTTTAGAATGTTTACCTGTCAATATAAGTGTAACAGACGCCGTCTGGTCTCAGTTTGTGAATGACTGACATTTCTGACCCGTTTCTTTGTTAATATTGGAGATCATTGTGTCATCTTGATCGATCTATCGTATTATTTGGCTTTGTTCGGTTTCGAATTTGTTTCGATCTGTACTGTGATCAGACTGATAGATGCTTGTTCCTCTTGACGACTAGACGACGCCATCTTGGTCGTGACCGGTTAAAAGATCACTGTACAAAAACATACCACAAAAACATACCCTACCGGAAATAATAACAATTAAATTGCATTTTTTTTCTCGTTTGCAGTGGTTTTAAAGATGAAAGAAGTCGCATTTTACCATAAAGAAACTAATGTTGATATTTCTAATCAAATATTCACTTTAGACCGATTTAAATTTAAAAAGAAAAAAAAAAAAATAGCGAAATTCTTTAAAGGGTATGAAGTGAATTGTTTAAATTAATGAGGTAGGAAAATCTAAAGATGATTTCGAAATTAAGAAATTTTTTATAATGGCTGGCTGCTGTAAAAAGTTGTAAAAAGTAAAAAAAAAAAAACTGTTTTTGATATCGGTATTCAAAACTGTGGTTAGGGTTTTGTAGAACAAATTCCGAAAGTTCGTGATTTATTCCGATTTTATTTAATATGTTTTTTATTTTTAGAGTCGAAAGTACTTTAAAAGAGGGCATGAAAACCATAATAATAAAGGTGAATTGTATTGATATTATTATTTCAACCTGCAAAGTGTCTGGATTTTGCAAGTCAAATTCATCGGACGAACTTTAAGCCTTCCAACTGTTTGTTTCAGCTATAGAATAAAAAAATATAGGCCTATAAAAATCTAACCTATATTTTTTAAATGGCAACTGGAATCATCACAGTTGTTTAACATTATGACGTAGTATTGCAGTTCGCGATTCGGAAAGCCATTTTTTTTTTTTTTTTAAATTTAATTTCTCTGAAATTTGTCGTTAATTTAAGAAAATGAATCGAGTGTCTTGTTATGTTTCAAAAAATAGCGACATAGACTTATTAAGAAGTATATTCTAGCGACAAATGGCATCGGGTCAATCACCTATAAGAAATATAGGCTTGGCTTTGAGACCATTAACTGATCGGTGTGTTTACAGCTAACTGTGTCAAAGTGCGCAGTTTGCACAGAGGCGCTCGGTATGGACGGAATGCAGGCATATCAGCTGGTTAAACGGTTGGCTAGCCTGTTACCAGGCCTGGAGGCCAATGATGATATCACGGCCTTGCCACCTACATTCTTCATATGCGTATCGACAGTTATAAATACGTATTACTAAACTTAAGTTGATATCATGGTTAATATTTTGTTTAATTGCTTTTAATGGCTAAAATGAAGAAGATCAAAAGACTTATATTTTTAAGGTGTTATATCTATATTAAAAAAAAAATCTTTTTTTTAAATTTTATTATTTTTTTCCAGCTCCATGGCGATTATCACCAACACCCTCTAGTGCCGTTCCATCATGCCCAGAAAGCGTGCTGTGACGTCACAGAGAGAGGGTGAAAGACCAGACCCCGAGTCGGAAGTGCAAAGAGATCCATTTGCTTTAGAAGATACAACGAGCAATTATGAAGAGATCTGTGTTATTGGCACAGGTGCCTATGGCACCGTATACAAAGCCAGAGATCTAGCGAATAAAGGGCAACTAGTGGCATTGAAGAAAGTCCGAGTGCCTCTTACAGAAGAAGGTGTTCCGATGGGTACTCTGCGCGAAATAGCGTTCCTGAAACAACTCGAAGGCTTCGAGCATCCTAATATAGTGAGGTAATTACATTCTTTTTTTATAAATTTATTGGCATTTTTGGATAGCCGTAAACGCGTGCTACATAAAGAACGATTATTCATTATAATACCTTTATTATCAAAATGAAGGAAATCCCCAACAATGCGTTTTTCTCGTTCATTCAAGGTAGGTCCGTGAATTAGGTCAACTGTTTTTATGTATATTATTAATCTTCATCTCGGTTTTGTAAATAGTTAACCATCTCATCTCCTACAATCAATTAAGAGAGAAATAAAAAAATAAAAAAAAAACCTGCGGTAAACGCGGGCCGTAAGTTGATCGTCCTTCGAGACCACCCACAATTAAAGTTAGTCAGAATATTGTTACGCTCGGAACTCGATTAAAACGTTACGCATGCGGGGGTGATGTTCACTTTAGAACAGTGCGTCATCAAAACTGGTCAATCCTTGAAGTTTTCACCACTTCCGCTCTTGACCGGAAGCAATGTATATCGTATTCGAGTCAGTCTCTGGATTTGGATGAAGCGATGGGTGCAAGTAGGACTACCTGTCCTTGAGAATTGGTTTTTACGTGGGTAGCGATTAATCTAGACAAAATAAGGATTATTTTTCTTCGGCGGCGAAGCACGGTCGGAGGTGTGTGAGTCATGCGTCCATCTGACTCAGGATGTACTCATTGTAGGGATATAAG
>WUQG02424658.1:0-14861 GCA_011317285.2 Androctonus mauritanicus | reverse complement strand
TTAAATGGCAAAACATTTAGTTCAAATGAGGATGTCAAAAATTACTTGGTTCAGTTTTTTGCAAGCAAAGATCAAAAGTTCAAGCATGGAATCATGCTACTACCAGAAAGATGGCCAAATAGTTGGATCAAAATGGTCAATATATAATTGAATAAAATATTTATACTATAAAAAAATTGTCATTCATTTTCATAAAAAACGAAATTATTTTCCAAACAATCCTATATTAATATTTATGATAAGAAAATTTAATTATAATAATAAGTATAAAGAACACAAAGATAATGGATGCAAAATGGATATTATTAAGACAAACTATTTTCCTTGAGCAAGTTGCATATGAACTTCATTGACCAATTATATATAAGTTACCACTTACATTATGATTATAAGTCAAGCATTGCATATATAAGTATTCACAGTAATTGAAATAGCATTATTATTATTATTATTATTTCATTTATTCTTGAGTGACTTATTTTTATTAGCATAAAACGAATTAAAATTACTATTAAAAGAGCAAAACTATCAAGAATGCTAAAGGGATTAGCATAAATGATATTTTTGAGCCATCACAAAATATAATTCTAATGTATTCCAGCTCTTCTATAATGATAAAAGGGAAAAAATAGACATCAAATTTATGAGAGAATACACAAAATAAATTAGTTGTATATCTGGCCATTTGCAATATCATTGACTACATTAATTATAAATTCTATGTCATTCATATAAATTTGTTTTTCTTCTTTTATAATTAATAAATTATAGTGAGGCTACCTAATCTTTTAGGAATTCAATTACAAATTCAAAAATGCCAGATAGTTCATCAAAAATTAAAATTTCAGATTTATAAAGTTTATTAATATTTAAAAATTGTATTTGATTATAAGTTCTAGTTAATCTCCTCTAAATAATTTGATCAAATATAATACTTTAGAATATAAACAGTATTTGATATTTCCTTTTTATATGGTGATTGGGTAAACAATTATTTTAATACCATACTTTTCTAGCAAAGCTAAATTAATGCTTTTTAACTGTAAATTTAATAATATACGTATAACTTTAAAAAAAATTAATAGAAATTAATATTTTTGTTAATTGGATGTCTTAACTCAACTATACATTTATTTTAGTGTTATTTTTAATGATTAATGGAAGCTTCCTGTATTTTAGTTAGAATTCATTTCCAGTCACGAGTTTCCTTATCAGTTTTGCCACATTTTTACTTTTAAACAAATAAACTGACTATTTATTTCATACTTAAATATTGTATTTTCATATTTAAAAATAAAAATAAATATTAGTTAATATCTTAAATTTTTTAATCAATTCAATATTAATACAAAAATGACAAATTTTAAAATCATTAAATTATATAAAGTATTAAAAAATAAAAATATTTCTCAATAACTATCTTAAACATTTTTAATGGAAATATGTAAGGAATTTAATCTTAAATTATATGAATTTTTCTATCTACAGATTGAGTAATCCAAAAAACAATCTATACAAAAAAAGATTTCATCAGAATTAGTGATTAATTTGCAAATGATCAAACAGCAGCTAGTATTCTTGAATAAGCTTATAAATCTAAGGAAAACACGTAACTAATAAAATGAATTTATTTGCATATACAGTATACGTCTTAAAACAACAAAATGCAGGCTACTAATAATATAGTTTAACAGCAAAAAATATAGAAAGGAAATATAATTTCATTTAATCTCAATTAACAAAGTAATATTAAGCTACTGTTTAAATTAAGAATAAATATTCATATATTTAGTTCTAATTTAAGATAATAAAATATTAAATATATTAGTCTTATGATATCTAACATTCATAATCATACAACAGTTTAAATTGATTTTGAAAAGATATTAATATACAGTGATATATTTTATTTTAAACAAATTCTAAGATATGATTTATTTTATCTACTTTTAAATTGAAGTTTGTATTTAATTGGACCAGAATACAAAAAATATCTTTTAATGTTTCTCTATGTTATAATGAATCCATAAATAAGTGATTAATTTTAATATCTCCATTTATTTTTAAACAAAGAAGACTTTTGTATTTATTCTTTAATCTTTGTTAAATATCTTCCATTCAATTATGAATTATTATTATTAATCCACAAAAATCCTGGCCAAATATTATGGCAATAAATATCAGAATTCAACATCAGAGTTCTAAAATGGAAAATAACTTTTGCTATTTAAACCTACAATATATTTTTTTTCTTTATCAATTTGTGATATGCTATTGAATAGATGTAAATAATGAAATTCAAATATTTACATTTTAATATTTGAATCTCAATTCAAACCAAAAATAAAAAAAAAATTCATAATTGATTACTGATCAAATCATTAAGCCTTATACAAAATTAAGTTTATAAATACATTTAATAAATAATATATTTTCAGTTTTCTCTTAAAAAATTTCTTAAAACTAAAATATTAAAGCATTGTCAAATTGTTTAAGTACAATCAGATTATTTATATCTAAAATTTTAATAGAATATTTAATAGTAATACAATACAGACTGGATAGTTTAAATTTCACTCATTTGAGATATACTGTAGTTAAAAATCATTTCCTTTGGTATTAACAATAACTACAATTTTGTAAATTATTGTATGTGATTAACTCTCTTAGATTTATCTTCTTCAGGGTTTTTCTGTGTATATTAACACATTGGCAGATAGCAATAACTAAACCCTCATATTATAAACTTTGTTGTATAAACTGGCCATCATATTGTTTTCATTATTTTCTGGCATTAGCTGATCTTGAGATAACACTTTTCTATGGTAAAGAAGGAACAAGAAACAATTGAAGCTCTTTTAAATTATAATATGTTATTGCATCAAAGAAGCAATCAATTTTATTTAAATATTTTTTAAAGCAAGCAAGATAAACTATTGAGGGGATCACATTCAAATCTGGTTTGGCCATACATAATACTTTTTGCTTAAAAGTTTCCTATATTATTTATCAGGTGCACTCCATTTAAAACTGTTCTATAGATTGTCAAATACAATTTCAACTAATTAGTGCCACATGAAAATGAAATTCAATTTTTGATAAATTTTTTTTATAAAGCATCATGATTAATATGAAATTTAGAAAAATCACTATAAAGTATCATTTAATATTCTGATATTGTTTTGTCAATTAGATACAGAGTCCAAGCAACAACTAATCATTATGTATCTTAAAAAATAAACATTTCTGAATATGAATAAATTCATATTTTTTAACTGCATATTGTTTTAATTTTTTTCACTTTCCAAAATTTTAAAATTCAAAAATTCACTAAAAAAATATAAAATGTTTATTTCACAAAGGAAAAACGGCATAATTTTACATGCAATCAATGTTTTTAAAGATAGCATTTGTGATACAAGGTGATATCAAAAAGTTTTCTAAATGGTCACACTGTTTTGACAAATATAACTTTCAAAAATGTCAAGAAAGTTCACACATTAATTCCATAAGGATTATCAGCAAAACATCTCAAATATTGCTGCAGGACCATGCAAGGCTCAAGTGACCAGAGTTGTAGATCACTGGGAAATGGATGATCCATTGTGAAAATACAGTCCACACAACCATCAAAGTACAGCAGTTTTTGGTCTGAAACATGCTGCCATTTTTCATCCTGCTTATTTTCCTGATTTGGTTATCTGACATTTTTATCTTCTCTAGAA
Source organism: Androctonus mauritanicus (assembly GCA_011317285.2). NCBI lineage: Eukaryota > Metazoa > Arthropoda > Arachnida > Scorpiones > Buthidae > Androctonus > Androctonus mauritanicus. The sequence continues at coordinate 11,136 of WUQG02424658.1, read as the reverse complement.
TGAAAAAAAAAAAGGCTGGAGATTTGACTCAGCTGAGGAGATACAGGAAGAGAGAAGGATTGTGCTGAACAACATGAAGATAGATTTTTCAGAAGGTATTCCAACAATGGCAGAATCACTGGAAACATTGTATCAACTCCCAAGGAAACTATTTGGAAGGATGGCGGCATCTAAAATTTCAGATTATTCTGTCGCATCTTATAGAGTTAGTTCGAAAATTTTTTGATATCATTTCATAAATCAAAAACATGATAAATATTAGTCTATAATTGGATGCTTAAATGATAAATAAAAGTGAATACTTTTTTAATTAATATAACAAAAAATACTATCTATATATATATTTATCATTAATTAATAAAATTCACATTTTAAAATGGCTTTTATTTAATAAGAGTCTGTATAATCAGAGCTTTTCAGCAATTAGAGGCAACTTTGTTCATTCATCTCAAATTATCATATATGTAATCATAATATAAATAATAATTATATCATCATTAATTATACCATTGTATAATAATATAAATAAAAAAATATTAAGAATCTTATTTATTTATATTATGATGCAATTGTAGTATATATGAACTCTCAGAAGCCAACTGATTAACTCCATTTTTTTGTAAGTTTTTCAATTTTAGTACCCAAATACAATTGCACTAATGAGATGCTCCAATGCTAAAATTGAGAAATTTAAAGAGTTAACCAGTTTAGTTTCTGAGAGACTCATACAGTAGTCTCCCAATTAACCAGAGTAGCTAGAAATTAATTTTTTCAAATAATTGATTCCCTAGAAAATCTTCAAAACACTAAAAAAATTGAATTATTCATGATATGCTTTTAATATTAAAAAAGGAAATAAAGAAATTAGCTTATCTGCAGCAAGAAATTATTGCAATATTTGTAATTTTAATTTTGATTGTCAATTATCTAAGATATAATAAATGAATCTGAAGAATTTGAATATCATTCAAATATTGCATTTAAAATAAAACATCAATAATTAAAAATCATTTTCAGTTTGCAGATTAACTTTAGCTAATTCATAACCTAGATAATCCAAAATATACTTTATATTAAATATATTCATTTATAAAAAAAATTGATTTGTAAATATATAAAAAATTTAAATTATATTCAGTTTATATAATAAAAAAACAAATATATATATAATACACTACATATAATAAATTAAAAATAAACTGATTTGTCTCAACATACTGAAAACCAAGCCAATTTTAAACAGAAGCAAAGTTTCATATCATGAGACCATGCCTGTTTTAAATACTGACAAAGGAATTCAATTCAGTGTGAAGTTATTCTCATATCTAACACTTGTGCAGCTCTTTATTGAATAGCATGAGACTATACCCAGAGACTCCAATTTACATAATTAAATCATTCTGCAAAACCTTATATAAATTATACAATAATAGTGGGTTACAAAGATATATTATTAAAAATAGTTATATTAAATAATAAGCATATAAGTTGTGATAAAGCAGTCACTTACATCTTGAAGGATCTGGATTCAGTTCAAACTCATACCTCCAGTTTTTCTAGAGAAGTCTGGGTTCAGGTCTGGCTTATTACATAATGCTACATAAGTACTGATCTATATAAGTCGGGGATTGCCGGGGGTTTTAATGTTATCATTCAACAATATCTTTATCAACATCTTCATTTTTACAAATTCATATATAAATGCTTCCTAACTTGCATTTTCAATGTTTTATGTAAATTGGCTTTCATAAATTCTTATGTAATTATTACGGAAAAATTAATGCTATGTTCATAGTCTAACAAGAGATTCAATCATCATCATGCATTTATAAAGTATACATTGAAGTACTGTCTAAAAATCATCAATATCATCCTTCACTCTTCTTATAAGTGTCATAATTACAACTGCAACATTACAATAAAATTACAGTATTAAATTATATATTAATTTATGATTTTTTTTTTTTAAATAGTTTTGATGCCAAAACTTTTTACATAAACACACATTTAAGTTGGAGAGTTGTGTGTTTCATGAAACTTTACAAAGAATGAAGTCAATATTTAATGTTTTTAATTTCATATTTTCTATTTACAGTTTAAAATAAATCCTTCTGTTTTAATTATTATTTGTTCCTCAATTTTTATAACACCTGTAATTTTAAACAGTATTAGTTTAACCTACCAGTGTTCAAAACAATACATAGCAAACTTTTATATTTTTCTCTAACAGTATTTATTTGAAAGAATTTTTTTATATTTTTATGATTTTATCAAGCAACTGGATTTGTTATAATTTCATATTCAACATACAATCTACAATATGTGATATAAGTAAAAAGCTTCATTTAAACTGGAGCATATATTGTATATATAAAAAGAATTTCCAGAAATTACTAGTAAGGAATTTGAAAGAAATTCTATTTTTAATTTTTTACTTGTTATCTTTAAACAAATCAAGATATAACTATATGTAATAAAATTTAAAACTTTTATGAATCATTCATTCTTCTCTTTTGAACTTTGAAGTTCTTAGATTATTATTATAGATTAGACTGAAATCAATTTATACAAAATAAATTATATTTTTTGCTTTTGAATTCTAATATTTAGCTTTTGAAACAGAAAAAAATTTTTTCCTAAAGAACAAAACTTCAGATATTTTATATATTGTATTACAATGATTAACAGAAACATAATTGAAAAATTATTAAAAATCTTTGATTCATATATCTTTTATTTAATAAGTTTAAAAAAAAAAAACATTTGAATAGTGTATTCATAAATTATATATTAACATAAAATGCAACTTTATATCAAAATTTCTTAAATTATAAAGAATTAAATATTAAACTTATTGATACATGAGAAGCATTGATTTCAGTATAGTGATAATACTCACCATATCTCCTGGTTGAGGAATAGCCGGGATAATCTAAATGAAAGCCAAAGGAAAGAAGGAAAGGTGAAGGCAACAGATGACAACAGCACAATAAAAATATACAACACAGTATATCAACTGTGACAAATTATTTTAAGTGCTAAATTTATAAAACTATAGTTTAGGTAGATTATAGTTTGGAAAATATTTTAAATCTAGAACTTGTTAATTGCAGGAAGAATCATTTGGTGACATCAAAAGCAAAATGCAAATATTGAGAATTTTCCATACAAAATATGATATCCTGTTGAATGCAATTTCTTAAAAACATGGATTTTTTTCTTTATATACAGTAATGATTACTTGGAAATTCAAATAAATTAATCACATCTGTCATTACCATTTATATTTGCTTGATGATAAACAGAATTATCAATGATTCATAAAGTATGTAAACCATTTAGCATTTAATTCTTGTGCTTTATCATTTTAAACAAATATGACTATTTGATCTAATTTTCTTCATTTAACATTTAAAAAATTTTTATATATGTTATATATCCAACAATGTCTTTCAACACTATTAAACAATACATTTATTATATATTTATGCACTTCATATATTAAAATTTGTTTATATACTAAAAGTCAAACAAATAATTATTCCAAAATAAATAGCAAAATTAGGAAAGTATCTCCATATTAAATAAGATAATACAAATGTTTAAAGTTGAATTTTTAAAATTCTTTCTGCCAAAATACATCTTAAATATCTGATATACATCTATTAGATGTTAATACATTCTGCTTTCTATATTGTAAAATCTGAATAAATTTCATATTCATTATCCATTTAAACAGAAAAAATAAGATTTTATTAGAAGCAGAAAGTAACTTATTACTATAGCAAGATATTTTAAGAAATAATCTTTACATCTGAATATTTGTAAGGAATGTAGAGTAAGAATATGCAACAGTTTATTCAATGCATCAAATTCAACTGTTAAGTTATAGTACCGAGGAGGGATACGTAATATCTGAAAACATTTTACCATGTAAAACTTGTACGCTTTGCTACAATGCTTGTTTTGAGGTTTTGTAATTTTTAAATCCTTTTTACTGAACTATTGAAGTTCTAATATTTGAAAATATTTTATTATGAAATTATAATTCATTAAAAAATTTTATAATCAAAAATATGGTTAATAAATTTATAAATAAAATGAAGTAATATTTTTTATTAAAAATAACATTTATAATCTAAACTTCATAATATTCTTTCGTTTTTTTCAGCTGTAAATATATTATTTCATTCAATATACCATTTACTGAAAAAATAATTCTCTTATTAGGGAATTTTAGGTTTTATTGAACACCAGTCAACCATTTTGAATAACTATCAACCAAATAAATTTTAATTTAGTCCTATATTCAAAAATCTGTCTAACAGCTAAGCAATTCATTAAATTAAAAGAAATGATAATTTGAATCTTTCGAATTGAAGTTAATAATTCAAATACCTAGTGGACATTTGTAAATTCAATATGTAAAGATGACAAAAACATCAGATCAATAACGTCCATTGTTAGCATTTAATTATTAATGAAATCACCATTCCATATTATTATATAAATCAGTATATATATAAATTTTGCAATTATGTCAAAACTTAATATATAAAAATGCCCCATAAATTAGTTTATTTAGTATCTGAATTGAACTTATTTATTAAAAGTTTTTTTAGATATTGCCATCTGTGTGGGCTTTAACACTTAAATTGAAAATGAGCACTGCTCAAAAGAACTTTCAGTAAATTTATTCTATTCAAGTTCTGTAAGTAAGCTTAATTGTTCATATGTTTATAAAAAAAGAAATCTCATTTTTGTTTTGCTAATGATGCTTCCAAATCTCCTTCCAACTGTTTGCAAGTTCAATTTTTAAATTTTTCCCAAACCTGACATCTTCCTGATTAACTAATTAAAGATAAAAATATTAGTCATTAATAATTTATTTCAGTTAATATATCTATATTAAATATTTAAAACATTGATATTTTTTTATTTTTTATACATGCATTTATATTTTATTTAAAAAAATCTAAAGAAATTCAGATTTTATTCAAATTTTAATAATTAAACTTAAATTCAATTTTCTAATATCCAAATATTTAAATTAATTTGTAAATATTTTTTATAAATTTAATTATTAATATAAACTGCTGATGTTAAATTAATAAATAATGAAAATGTATAATAAATTTTTATGAAATTTCTAATTTTGCAATATAAACATTTTAACACTATCATAATCCAATGTTAATACTGATATATTCATTCATATTTATTTTAATATTCATAATTAATAATATTGATTAAAGAAATGAAATTTTTTCTTGGCTAAAATGTATTCATGATTTACATTTAATGTTTTTAAATATAAAGAATTTCACTTTACATTGAAAATAAATTTTTTTGTTAAATATGAATTCTGTTCAAATAAAAATTTGAAAATTTCTAATGCCTGAAGTAATTTGTATATCTATTTAAATTCATTTCAATTGAACATAAGAAAAATTAAGAATTAATTATGTAAATCGAGTCTGCTATATAATAAGTTACAATATAAAATACAACTAGTCCTCGACTTGAGTGCAATGTCATCATTAAATTCTACTATTGGTCAATGCAATTGATTTGGGTTCAATTCCCTGACCTAAGGATAGGATGTGTGTCATTTGTTTCCGATTCTTGTAGTTTTGTGTTAAATTTATTAAGATAGCATATAGTCCTAGCATTAGTAGTGAGAAATCCATAAATTTTGAGAATTTCTGATTTCAGATCATTTCAGGATTTATGGCAGGAGGGTTGAAAATTTTTGAAATCAAACTTTAGGTCAAGAACTATCTGTATATAAAAAGTTAATACATCCAAATGTATTATACACAGCATATATAGTTATATACAGAAATTCTAACAGTGTATAATTTTGTATCCTGGTGTTTATAACCTGGTATATCCTGGTGTATAAGAATGTGGTACAAATTGATAATTATAATCTGAATAAGTTTTCAAAAAAATAAGAATTTACATAGTACAGTTGCTGATACAATTTTTAAATTATCAGAGAAAAAGTCTTGTGTTCTCCATATACACATTAACAACAAATCAGCAATTCTGTTGTGTTAATTCCCAAAATTCCACTTATAAAATTCTGTAAAATGATTACGAAGATATAAAGATTCTCATCCTTGATAGATGTTAAAAAATACAAATTGAAGATTGTTGGATTATGGATACGTTCCAAATAAATCCATATATTTCAAACTATACCTTTGGATACCTAAATTTTTAGAAAGTCTATTTAGTTTCTATTTTAATTATAATCTACTGATCAATATCACTTTTATGAAGAAAATCATGTTAGAAGTCATATGATATGATATATACATTTTAAAATTAATTTTAATATTTTTTTTATATTTGATATCAAGTATTCTATATTGGTTATATTGTACCAGACTGAACATTTATTTGTATTAAAATATACAATATTTAGAAAGACACATACTTTAATAAAATAAAATTAGTCAAGTATTTATAAAATTCTAACAATCTATTATTTTGAAACAAATACTGAGACAGAATAATAATTTAAATCCAAGCTCAAAATTTCAAATAAAAAAAATGTAAAAATATTTGAACAAAAATAGAAATTTTTTAAAAGATTGTTAAAATATTCTTAAAATAAAAGTAGTGCAGTATATTATTCAGATAAGTTATTAAAATCTTAAATGTTACGAAACTGAAAATTTAAATTAAAATGAAAGTAATGTATTTTATCATAGCCAAGAAAAATTGGTAAAAAATTGATATTTATGATTTTTCATGACTAATGAATAAATTAAATACTTGTATTGACTAAAATACATTAAATGTTTTAATAATTTCATATGTATATATATATATAATTTATCTTATACTGATTTAAGTTAACATTGGGAATAATCTAACCGTTTTCTATTTCGATAAGTACAACTTTGGGTATTCGCGCATTTCAACTGCATTTAGCTAGTATCATGCTTAGATAATCGAGAATTTATTGAAACTCTTATTCACGTTTAAAAATAGAAATTATCTACTAGTAAAATAATCACGTATTTAAAATGATTCAATTTATGTTATTTTCTTTCAATGAACTACGGATCAACCTGACACGAGGAATACGGTAAGTCGTTTATAGACATGCACGATGTACTTCACGAAAGTTGATCGATATTCCAATAATTTATAATGAACTACAAAAATATGTTAAAATATTAAAATCTCAATTTCTTTATTAATTTTTTAACAAATTTCTTCACTCCTAAGCCTAATATTAGGGCTAATCAATAAGATTCAACTTTTATTAATTATAATCATACTATAAATATTTACAGTTATATAAAATATTTCGTTAATTTACAAATATACCGAGTTGTAGCTTCTAATCGCATTATTATTTCGAATTTGACATTAAAATAGCTTACCGCTCTTTTGCATGTCGCACGACAGTCATCGGCTGCAGATCACACCCTCAACGCGCATGTTCAGTATGGATTGGGGCGATGGTGGTGACGTCATAGTACGTAAAGATTGTGTCATCATTTGATTTACTAACGAATTAAATTCCATAAATTAATAAAACTTTTATTTAAACAAACATAAATATAATTAAAAATATTTTTCTTTAACTAAAGACTAATACTGATCTAAAATTATATCGATAAACTCAAAACTCTATTTTAATATAAAATGGTTATTATAATGTAAAAATCGTTAGTTGTTACAAGGTCTATTATCAATATCATTGACACAACACTAAACATCCTTGCACAGCATCTACATTCATGCACAGCACGCTGTAATGAATCTATGATCAACATTAATTAAGCAAAGCGAGTCACAGCAAATAGACTTGTTAGACTGATTATTGAACAAGCGCAAAATACGAGTTTGTCAACATCTTGTGTGCCAATTAATGAATAACACCAGTACATTCTATTCTGTAGAAATGCTTTTAAAGCATTTAAAATTGTTGAAACCTAATCATTGCTCGAAGTGGAAAATTTTAATATATTGAAACGTTTACATTTTTTTAATTTTCTTATTTTATTTTAAAGTATATATCGCAATATTTAACAAAGGGAACGTTTTGCTCAAAAAAATTTAACCAACAAGGGGAATTCATTCTCCAATTCGAGCACTGGATTTATTTAATTAGAGCCAAAATATTGTACATACAGAAAGTCCAGGACTTACAACGGTTCGACTTATGAGGATCCATATTTATGATGGCAGTCATCAATGATTTTGCAATAATGGCCACCAATCGATCGGATGATCAAATTTTTGTCAGGGTGGAAGCGTGTTGTATTTCCATCATGCTGTATTCTTATTTAATTTTGGATCTCATACCTTCAGATTTTTAGATATTAAGGTTCAACCAATTCAACTCCATTCTAAATACATGGAAGCATGGAATTCGGATTCCATGTTTCTAAAAAATTTTTGATGGATCCTTTGCGAATATTAATCATCTACTGTAAAGTCCTATTGGCTATACTATGGCGGTCGGATAGCCGAGTGGTAACATTGTCGGCGTGCCACGCAGAAGGACCTAGGTTTGCGTCCCGGGTCTGGGAATTCCTGAAAAATTTTTTCGGGATGCTGGACCCGGCCTGGCGATCCCCGTCCTTCACCATCCGGCCCCCCTCCACAGGTATGAGTGCAGCCTGTGATTGGAACTGACCCTGCCCCTTAGTAATTTCCGTCATTGGAAAAAAATAATAAAATAAAACTGGCTATATTACAGATGTGGGTTATTCGTAGTTGGATCATTACGTGGTAGTCTTATCTCAATAATTGGGAAATGACGTTAAAAAATAATTGCCTACATTTGCTACAAAATTTGGTTATGTTAGTTTGAATTAAGCCTTAACGGATTCTTTTGGCCACTTTTAGAGCCTTTCAAAGATCCAAAATCTATGGTGGGATCAATCGGACAGTTATTTTATTTTTATTTTTTAATTTTTACGTTTCTTTCCAAGAGATTAGTAAAAGGCGGGGTAGTTCCAATCACGGGTGCACCCACACCCGTGGAAGAAGGCCAGATGATGAAAGACGGGGATCGCCGGCCGGGCCCAGAACCCCGAAAAATCTTTTCGTCAGTTGCCGGACCCAGAACGCGAATCCGGGTTCTCCTGCGTGACACACCAACGCGTAACCACTGGTCGCCAACCGGAAGATCGAAGAATGGAGTTCAATGAGTCCGACCAGGCCTGGACTCTTATTGAATAACAATATGTGAGACTCGGAATTGAACGGGATCTTTCAAGATGGTAAATGGTTGCTTTCCCATGCAGCCGATACGAAAAATATAACATAAACATTGCTTTTACATTGTGCTTTCTTTAATTATGTCCATATGAAGTTCAAGTAAGCACGAAATGCACAATTTTCTTGTTTTAAAGAATAAACAGTGTTTATTCAACATTACTATACGCTGTTATTTTTTAAAAATATATTGAATATTCTGAATTTTGGTGATTGGGAAATATCTCTATTTATAATATTGCGTCTTTGGAAAATCGTGTTCTGAATTATGACGGATTCGAACTAACTACGACCGAATTTTTTAACACAATTCTGTCGTATGTTGCGTTCAAAAACTCTGTCGTACTGTATTAACTTTATCGATGATTAACTTATAGAAATTAACTTTTCGAAATCTGATGTCAATGATGAAATTTACATAAAATTTGGAAAAATAGAAAAATTAATGTGTATATTTTGACAAATGGTTTCACAGAAAGATTTCAGCTTTCTATCAATAATTGTTCCGGATCTAATCTCGCAATTATAAAATATTTGAGCATTAATCTGGCCTAGTGACTTGGAGAAAGATTTTTTAAACCGCAAAATTTTATACAATAAAAATACAGTTTTAAAATATATTATTCTTTTTTAATTTATTTATAGAGTAATTTTTATTATTTAAAGATATTAAATTCGAATTAAGTCAATCCTCCAAATAAAATCCCGATTTTGACATATTATATAATTTCCTACAAATGAAAAATTATAATAATGTTACTGGTCTAATGTATGCTTAAGATTGCATTTCTCAGATTTGAATTGAAAATTCCGGAATCTGAAAGATTACATAGGTTCCAGATTTGGTCATTCCAGTGAAGTGAAATGCAAAACAACTTAAATAATTTAAAAATAAAAATAAATTTGGACAATTCTCTAAGTGAATGGCGTTAGGGGGAAAATTGAGGAGAATGAAAACATGGAGCTTATTAGGAATGCAATATCGAACCAAGAATGTTTTATACATCGAACCGCAAAATATCATGCTATGTTTCCAATGTGAAGAATCCGGGCTCAATTCCCAAATCTCACATTTCGAATTTTTTTCAGAAGTCCAGCCTCGACTCGTTAAATCCAAAGTTAAATCTCATTCACCACCTAATGTCTGATCCCTACAGGGTTATGGTGATCTGTGAATAGACACTAAAATGCCCCGCCGCTTAGTATCTACCGGTGAAAAGTGGTGTTAAATCTCATTAAAAAAAGATTCACAAATTTTTTGTGGAATCGCAAAAAAATGTTAAATTATATATTTGTGATCGTTTTTGTTTGCATATTTTACGCCCTTTTCCAATAAGGAAGATTACTAAGGGGTGGGGCCAGTTCCAACCACGGGCTGCACTCACACCTGTGGAGGGGGGCCGGATAGTGAAGGACGAGGATCGCCGGGCCGGGCCCAGCACCCGAAAACCTTTTCAGGAGTTACCAGACCCGGGACACGAACCCGGGTCCTCCTGCGTGGCACGCTTTATTTAGTGATCATCATATCATTATTTATATACTTTTTTTGTTTGCTAGTTGGCAGAATTTTGTTTTATTTCTTCATTATTTCATTTTTTTATCTTATGATATTTTCGGAGTTTTTAACTTCAATAATCCTTATAATAAAACATTTGATACACATTAATTTGTTTCTTTTGTTTTTCTCTCCAAATCAAAACGATCGTTTAGGTGGCAAGCTTATCTATGTTCAAGTCATAGAGATATAATATATAACTAGAGTGCGCATCTCCCAGTCGCCTGAATGGAAGTAGTTGAGGAAACCGACCGCCATATTGATTAAGTATAGCGGGACAGCGATGTATATAGATTTTTCATTTTTTTTCTTTACGAAATGGTCGAATTATC
>WUQG02424647.1:0-14862 GCA_011317285.2 Androctonus mauritanicus | reverse complement strand
CGGGCGGATCACTTCCGTCACTCGTCTTTCATCGATTATGAAAAACAGGTAGTGGACAATGTTGGCGCCAGTCCAGACGTGACGTAACGAACCGGAATTTAAAGACGCTAACGAAGAAACAAGGCGGTTACGTTTTAGGCCGAGGCAACGCCCGTGATGCACCGACGAACACCCTCACAATGTGGGAGGCGGACCCAGGGCCCTATGAGACAACGATCCGCTGCGACTCGACGCCTAAGGTAGACCCAAAGGGCGTTTCCGTTGCAGATGCTCCGCGCCCATGCTCGTACCTCCCCTGCACGCCATGTGGTAGATATCCGACATTTTCGGCACTATTCCCAAATCCCGATCGCCACTGTATTGTGTGTCGGGTTCTGACGCCATAACAAAGCAGTGGTGGAGTGATGGTGGCCAGAATGACCCCAAAATACGGCGGGTGGAGAACAGGTTTTCCTTCCCCCTTCGGCACGCAACACGTTTCAAAATTAAAAAGTTCACGTAAGATACTTGCCTGACACTGGAGCATGGAGTTGTTAGATGAATGGCGAAGATAACATCCAAGTTTTGTTGTTAATCTATCGTAATCGTTTCTTTTTTCTTGGCTTTTGGCTGCCTTTCCGTCAGATAACTTATCGATTTTCTTCGCCGAAACCGTGACCAGCTCCCCTGGTGGTGAAGGTTGTGCGCATGCGCTTGTCTTCGACCCCTGGCCTGGGACGGCCTGGTGTCAACCCTTTTTAACTCTCGCGGTAAAAGTGTTTCATTTTAACAACGTCAAACCCTGTTCTAAGGCTCATTGCGCAATCGTCTTTGTTAGTCATATATCCTTTTTCTCCCGCGTACCACACACCGACTTGTTACCGGATGTCGGGCGTCTGTCTGCCATCTGGTGGTAATATTTCGTAACTTCCGGTGGGCACGTTTATGTGATTTACTTTCCTCTCGGCCCATCTGGGCTTCCCCTTTCGGGAAAACCTCACGTTTCTAGTGGTACAGCTGGTCAACTATTCTAACCGCATCCGCCAAAATGGCGAGAGGCGTTGTAGATATCGTTAAGGATCCACCCGCGAAATTTCGTCCGGAAAATCCTCCCATCTTTATCGTTACGTCTGTTTATAACCCGCCTTCCTTTTTACCGTCACGTGGTCTCGTTTCGGCCGGAATTCTGAACGTTATCTGTTAATTTAAGGGCGTCGACATGAGTCGTTTGGGAGGAGCTTAGCCGCGTCCTCATCTTGAAGATGAAATTGGGCGGAGCCAATAGAGGCGATTTCTTTCTGGGTTAAACATCGCACGTGTTTGGTAGGTAAAAGTAAACAGATGCTACTTATCATTATCGGCCGTAATAATGACAGAATGACAACTCGTTGGAGGATAAAATTTTAGTATCATCTATTCGCAGTAAAAACTATCGCAGCTGGAATAACCTGATAATATTTCTAACAGAATTATTTTATAAAATGTGAAAGGTGCGAAATGTGTTTTATTTATATAAAAATCAATTTAATAGTCGGTGTTAAAATTTTACCGTCGGACGAAGTTCTAGGAAATAGAGGTGTTTGACGTGGCTGAAGGCATTACAAACAAGGAAAACGCCTCCAGGAAGGTGGATTTTGAAACTTTTTTTCCGTCCTCTACCATTTTCTCACTTGTTGACCTTCTTTTTTTTCTCTCGTATAAAAGATCTGATCAAAAACCGAAATGTCGTTTAGACCGGAAATAAATCCACAAGCTTCTTGAGGTGAAAGTGAAGCATCATTTAGCTATCTAATCGCCATCGTTTTCTTTACTAAAGGTTTGAAGGACACTAAATATGATAAATTACTTCCTTTCAGACATTTTAAAAATAGCAACACCTACATTCAATTGCCAGATATTATTCAATAGGGGGAAAACCTTATATGATCGTAAAGAATTCATCCAAGTTTTGTAAGAGAAATAACGTTACTTGGTTCTAAACTGAGTCAACATTCAAAATTCAGTTTACTTAGAATTATAGCTACAGTTACGTTAGATCCATTCAATGGAGTCCAATCCAACCATCAAAAGAAACGTGTAGGAATCCACACCATAAAAGTTTTATTATTCACATAAAATTTTTATAGTATGGATCGCTTGAATTTAACTCCCTGTATGCACGTTAAAACATAGATAGTATTATACAACAAAACACTAATATGCTAATTTTGATGATAATTAATTTCACAAAGAAAATTTATCTATATTATAAATTTCAGTTGAGTTGTAATAAATTTAATAACTATTTTTAAGTCGGTAACGAGTTATGTAATTCTGTCTGTCTTTAAGAAAGATGGAAGACCATATTATCTAGGAGTCTAGCCAGCACGGAAAGGGAGACAGATTAGGTCAATAAGAAGAAGAGTGGAGAGGGGTGTCAAGGATGGGAAATGAAAAGAGAGTGACTCTCCCACAAGACTCTCTGGAAAGCTTCGATTCATTCCTCGGAAAGATCTCTCGCTCTCCAACCATACGATCGATGTAACGTAATGCATTGTAGCTGTTCTGGTCAACTTGGAACTAGGTGTCAATGTGACTTCCGCAGAGCTAACTAAATTAAAATTTAGGATGAATTATATTAGACCTAAGGGACGATAAAAATGCATTTTGAAGATAATAAGATTGATTAAATTAGCCATAAAAATAAAAAAACAGGTTATTCTAAAATGAAAAAAAAGACTATTACGACTAAAAGTATTAATTACAGGAAAGAGTAGTGCAGGAAGTGTATCACTCAACATAAAAATATGTGTTGGTCTGGCCAACGGTTGTTTCTCAGATCTATAACGTCAAGGGGAATAACTGGCACATCATTCCGTTAACGCCATAAAATTCAAAAATAATATATATATTCATATGCTTTCAGTAATGTTATTTATTTTATTTCTTCATTAAAATAAAAAAAAAGTTTTGTGTAGCTTATCTATATCGTAAATCGTGAAATCTTAAGCAATTGTTTGCGATAAAATTTTGTCTTCGTGAAAAAAACTCAATTTTGTTACAACAGCTGAAAAACTATTACAGTATTATATATATATATACGTACATATATATATGTTTTAAAATACAGTGTATATATATACACTGTATTTTAAAACAGCCAATTTCTCACCCTGAATAATGCCGTTCTATCCAATGAGCAAACGAGGCAGCTGTCTAGGGCCCCATAGTCGGGAGTTTCCACGCTCAATTTAAAGCACCTGCGAGTAATTTTAATATTGAAAGGGACTTCTAAAACAATAAATCGGCTGTAAAATTATTCTGGAGTTTTTTCGTTCAACATCACAAAAATATGATTAGTTAACAGTTAACTATCTAATTAACTGTTTACTTTAGGTAAATTAAGTAAGATATTAAAATGAACATTTTTTTCCTCATCTAAATTTTTTATTAATTTTTTTTTTTTTTTTGTAAAATAATAAAGAAATAAATGTTTATTCGGATTCCATTAAGAACTTTTATTTCCATTATTTATTAAACAGTAATGAACAAATTTTCTTAAAAATAAAATTGCTTCAAATCGATTCTTTCTCGTAAATGACATGATTTTTTGAGGAATCCGGATTGAATCCCATTATTCTTATTACGTTTATATCTTCGGGAATCCGGGATATCTCGCCGATGTTCACTAATTAAAATTTATTTTAAAAAATTAGACCACACCGGAATTTTTAAAAAAGCTAAATTAACGTGTATACTTCCTTAATAGTTTAGTTTATTAATATTTGATATACATGACCAATATAAATTTAGGTAAAGAGGGCCGCACCTCGTACTTCGCCCAAGGCTGGCTACCCGTACTTTTAAGGCGGGTCTACTCATAATGTGTGTTCTATTAGAGGAACATTCCAGACCTATAATAATTACTAGTCGATTTAAAAACTCGATTTGCACTCCCAAACATCGTTATTTTCTGTGAACAATTCCAGATAAGGCGGTATTTCGCAACAGTTTCTGATTTGCAGTAATTCATTTTTTTTAAATATTTCATTCTTAAAATCTTGCGGCGCATCTAGAATATCTAAATAAGATTGCGCTCAACTAGTAAGGTTTTAATCCGAATCCATCTCATTTCAGGATCAAAGCTTGAACGTATCGATCAGACTAACGATTA
This sequence comes from Androctonus mauritanicus, assembly GCA_011317285.2. Taxonomy (NCBI): domain Eukaryota; kingdom Metazoa; phylum Arthropoda; class Arachnida; order Scorpiones; family Buthidae; genus Androctonus; species Androctonus mauritanicus. Next base: position 10,730 of record WUQG02424647.1, on the reverse strand, counting down.
CAGTACTTGATTGCAAGTGGATGTAAAATGGTCAATCCACTTTTTATTCGTTTTAATAAATTTTTGAGTTAGTTAAATATAAATATTTAGAGAATTGATCGTAAGATATTGTCTTCCTTTTTAAAGAATACATAGTCACGCAAAAGCATAAATGGATTAATTTTATACACTGTAAACATAATTAGATAAATGAACCATGCAATTTACAATAATTATATATAAATATATATAATGAAAATATTTTATATTAGCAACTTTTATTCCATTTTATGCCGTGTAAATTTTCTAACCATTTCGTGATGATACACAGAAATGATAAATTTACTTGAGAGTAACAATATTTCTTTAAGAGGAAACATGGAAAGGAAGAGTATTAAACAGTTTAACAAACCGTAAAAATATTCTGTCATATTTTATCATCGCTTACAAATATTTGTTGAATAAATCATTGTTCCATTTACCCAACGATTAATTGCCGAAGTGAAACAAACTCCGAGCAATTTCACATTCTGTACAAGTAACGTCGCCGACTGTTCTAAATTTAGTATTCCATGGTTAACATTTTAGTATTTTATATATTTCATAGATGGCGCCACATTAATAATTTAAAGAAGCCTGACGTACGAGGCGTTCGTGTAACTGATTTTATAAATTTATAAAATTTTGAATATTTTTAAAAATCTATTATTATTATTATTATCACGTGGATAAAAATTAAAATTTTGTGATCAATCATTCAAAAATTAATAGGAAGATTATTTCGCAAATTAATTATAATGAATTGCTTCGTCATAAAGAAAAAAAAAAAGAATTTAAATTCAAAAAATAAAAAAAAAAATTGAAATTTTGATTATGCTTAATTATTAATTGTAATAAATAATGATATCTTTCATAAATAATCCACCGGAAGAGGCCTTTTTTCCACGAAATCTACAGAGCGAGACTGTTCGATAATAAATACAATTGAAATATCCACCGATAGATGGCAGCATAATCTTTGAGTTTCATCAATTTTATCCAATATCATACGAAAAACGTCAATCTAAAATACATCATATATAAATATATTATATAAAATTGAGATTTAACTATTTTTATATGAATTAATATCAATCTTATTGGATTAAAAAAAAAAAGATGCAACGTTCGAATATTGGCCTGCAGATAGCGCTCTCGACTGACGTGAAGACAAGGATTTTTGCGTGCAGAGAAAAAATTTAAATAATATAGTAGTAGTATTATAACATAATTTTTAGTTATCTTTCATCGTAAATTCCTTTATTTCCATAAAACGTAATTAAACCTTATTTTTTGTTAAAATAAATCCAACAAGAGAGATTTTATCAAGAATTGAAACTGAAAATTAATTTTTCTATTGGACGTAGATATTCAGGTATATTAATGTAATAATATCAACACATCACTTTTCTTCCATCTTTTGAAATTATTTTATTTTTCAATTAGTTTCATAAAAAATTTAGAATTGTTATACAGAAAATCTCTAATAATAGATGGCGGTAATATTTTATACGTCGTATTGATGACGTAATTCAATGACGAAGACCATCGATCTCGGCCGATTAGTGAACGCCCGATACGCGCAGAGAATGCTAGCTAATGCTCTAATCTTACATATACATCTATGAATATTATACATGGATGATATTCAATGACGATATTATATAATAAGCAGCGCCCTCTAATAGAGGCAAATTTAAGAACGGATTTAAGACAACAAATATTTTTTTCGACTTTTAATGATTTAAAAGTCAAAAAAATATATAATAATGATTTATATATTTAAAAATATAATATAATGATTTATATAATATTAAAATATCTGTAAAAATTATGAAAACGTAATTCAAAAATTTCCAAATATATATTTATGGCGCCCACTGATAAATGGTTCAATAGATATTCCTGAAAATAATTTCGGTTTTTTATTATAAATTCTGTATCTATTCATCATATTTTATTATTTTTTTTTTTTTTTGAAAATAAATCTAGCAATTAAATTTTGATTCTATACAAATTTATTAATCAAATATTGATCTGTTACAAAAGATACTATTTTTTTTTTTTTTTTTTTTTCATTCTCACCTTATTGGACAAATATGGCCTTCCAAATCGGAAGCCTTATTCATTAATTGGGCTATCTCATTATAGCGTTTAATTATTCTCAAAATTTACAAAGCAAATGTGGGCGAAGCGGCTTCTAAACCGTATAACAACATACAAACAAAAATCGGGAAAATTTTTAAATTCTCTTTTCGGTGCTTTTTCTGTAGCAGATTATAAAATAAACTTTGTGAGTTTTAATGAATGCCAATGTCCCAATGTATTCAAAAACTAAAGATATGAGAAAAAGAGAATCACTTTCATTCATTTATTCCAACGTCAAACATAAATATATTTAACAAAGCAGTCTCCGTGTGTGTTCTGCGTGGTACAAAAAAGGAATTATTGCATTTTTGTGAATCTACTTCTTTTTAGCTTGAAGGCCAGCTCCGGCGTTAAACTTGAAGAGGATGATGTCACCGTCTTCCACCACATAGTTGCGTCCTTGCTGTCGATATTTTCCCGCCGCCTAAGAAAGAAAAAAAGTTTTCCGTCATCCGGATCGTGCCTCCATCTGGCGGCGTTCTATCCAATTAAACTTCACTTACCTTCACCGCTGCTTCCGAACCTTCCTCTTTGAAATCGTCATATTTCATCACTTCTGCCATTATGAAGCCTTTTTCGAAGTCCGTATGAATTTTTCCTCCTGCTTGAGGTGCCTTAGTTCCTTTCTAAAAATTACAGAATATCTAATTTTAGAAATTGATTTGTATAAATTGATAAAAGCGACCCGTCATATGCCGCCCTCTCTCGATAAAATTCCGAACTAAAATATTCAATTATTTTTAAATTTAGTATTTGGAAGAATCGATTGTCCGATGTGCCACCATTAAAGTAATTAATCCCACTTAATTTTAATATATGACGAAAAAACTATGACAATAGCGGAACAAACAACGTATTGGAAGTAGACAAAATTGTTGATAACAATGGACACTGATAGATGGCGGAACGGTACGAAAAATGGGTTAGTACCCCAAAAAATTGGGCACGAGGGTTCAAAAACCCGACCCCAAACCAATTCATAATGGTGTCAAGCGCATCGTACGTACGGCTATCGAGAGAAAGTTCATCCATCACTTCCGGAAAATGGAGGCGCCGCGGGGCAGTAAAACGGGCCAGAGAGGGCTCGAGCACAGGAAAAAAAAGGCCCTGCAAGAGACGCTGCTTGCCTCCTTAAATGGCAAGGGGACTGGGGGACAAAAAAACTCCCCCGCGTCCGAGACAGGTGTTGACGAGCGGAGTGCGGATGGCAGGGGTGGTTCCCTGGACCGTGTCTCGGCAAACTGCAATTGACAAGCGACGCAAAATAAATGGTCCCTCCCTTCCTGTGACGTTACCCTCCAAATTATCGGCTGGGAAGATAACCGAACAATATTATGTGAACGCTAGACACCTAGGGGTGGAAGAACGCACAATAAAAAGGGCCAACGTAAGATCGAGGATCGATAGATGGCAGTACTTACCTGTATGGTCCACGCTTTAACTTCGTCTTTGCCACAAGTGAAGAAGTAAATGAGATGCAGCGCCTTGTAACCCGTGGTGATTATCTTGTCCAGCATGCTGCAAACAAAAAGAAAACAGATCAGCACCCCATTTTTCGTTTTCGCACGCCTTTTCCCTTAAAGTAGCTAAGACCGCAACAAAGCCACTGCAAACATTTTAGGGAGGAATCGATGGAGACGTCATCTTTTTCAAACGGAAAAGTGACGTCCGTGTCAAATGCGCTTAACTCAGTCAGATTGATCAATCTGTTTAATCCGGATTAGCTTCGACTAACAAACGACAAGTGCCGGTTCTGACAATGCCAGGCCAGTGACAATGGCGACCGGCTAACAGATGGCCTTGTTTGGCCGGTGTCCGGGTTGTTGCGCGTCCCCCGCACGCGCGCCGGGAACACAAACGGGCCCGATGTGCCCGTCTCAATCCCTGTAAGAGGATTATGGCTGTAGTCAAACCACAGATCGGGAACAGAGGTCGGTAAAGATTCCAGGCATGGGGAACGGGGGTCGGCATATCGGATTTCGCCAGACGCCAGATGGAGAGGTGGCTCTGACCCCACCCACGTGGTATGGGGCGCGGGGACGGGCCCGTCTCAGGTGGGTGATGTATTGTGCGCTCTGGGAGTGAAACCCATCAATTAATTGCAACCTATTACCAAGGTGTCACGACGGGGGATTTACTGCCGGGGGTACCGAGTAGGAAAGGGGAGAAGGAACCCAGTCCCGTGTTACAGCGGCTGAAAATAGTATTCCACCGGCGTCCAAACTCACGGACTCCATCCATCACGGCACTTATCTTGACAGACTGGTCCGGGAGCGTTCGCGTCGCATCACGTGATCATATCCCCACGACCCAGTCCCTAGACCGGGGCACTAGTTCCGCGTAAAACCTCCCCCGTTTGTTCTGCCCGCACCAGGCGTCTTACTTAAGAGAGCAAATGTCTCTCCACCCAAATGGACAGCGTGGGGGCGTACTCTCCGACATCCTTCAATGTGACAAGACCCCGACTAGATTCGCTATGCAAATCACTATGGGTAGGGTGCTAATTTCGGGGTGTCAGGATCGCCTCTATGAGCCTCCTAATAACCGGCTGACAAGGGACGTAAATTACTGCATCGGCGTTGTGTGTGGAGATGCTTTGGGATGATAATGGGACACTGGTCCTGTTGGACAAGACAAATGGTGACAGACAGGATTCATTCTGCTCCCGAACAACAACCTGCTTCATCCCTGTTTATGCCTATCAAAGCTTCTCTCTCCGTTAAACTCTAGTCTACTAAAATTTACTACCTTAATCTGGAATTATAATAGTTTGACCAGTATAAACATTTGTGTTTGCAACGAGCTCGCCCTTTTAATAATTACGTAATTATTTTATTGATAAGAAAATAATTCTGTAATTTTCATTTGCACCATTACTATAATTCGTTAAATAATTATCGGACAACGGCTGAAAATAATAGTTATTAGTATGTAGAAGTATTGAGAGGTAACTGCAACTAACAATTAATTGTATCTTCTCATTTATTTTAATAAATCAAAAATACGCATTAAAGTAATAACTATTACCTGTGAGTTTTATTTTCTTCCAAAAAGTTCTTTTTCTCCTCTGCACTCATTTCTGTTAACCGCAATTCAAATTCTGCACTAAAAGGAATCATAGCTGCTCCTGCATCATTGGCATCAACCCATGCTTTAATTTTAGTTAACCTGTAAATATTATTATTTTTTATGCATATTTTTAAGCTAATTAATAATCTATTAATTATGAATATAAGAAGTGAAATAAATCTATTAATTATGCTGGATTTGATAAGATCAAAGATAATAACTTATTGTCAGTTATAATATTTCCTGCAGCATTATTAATATTAGATATATAAGTAATTAGTTGTTGAAGTTTAATTTCTATTATTAATTTATTGATGTCTTTTATTATTTATTTTGTTTTCAATTTAATAAATATTTGTAAACATACATATCATAAATTAAAATAGCAACAGTAACTTCAACTATAAATTAAGATAAATGATGATAAATAATACTGAAATAAAGGAAGTGCAACATTTGTTTTAGTTATAGGATACACATGGATTACTAAGATCAGTGCCATTTTACTAACCTGTTTAGTTTGGTCAGTCTAGATATCCCTTACAACATTGTAAATGAGATTTGATTACAGGTTGGGGGTTTGAAGCAGCTGGTTTGGTCCCATCCCTTGCCCCCAGGTGGACTCTGCCCCTTTTAATTGGTAATCCCTTATCTGGCTAGGAAACTTTAGAATTACAAGCATGCAACTAGGAGAGGAGGGTGGAAAACTAATAAAGTTGCATTTCATTAATAGTTCAAAACAGACTAGTCTGCCTGCAATTAATCAAATCTCCTAAGATTCAAATGAAACAATCGAAGAACGACTCCCAATACTTTGCGTGATAGAACTATAAACCCTCACACCCGTCTAGAACAACTTGTGTGTGATTGAAATTAAATTTAGAAAAGTCCTGTAGGGATAGAGGTCCAGGTTGCAAACATGCATAAGAGCAATTATCTAGATTATTTGCAATTTAATGTTTTTTGATTTGAATCACTGCCAGTCGAAAAATAGTTCAATGGCAGTGTAGTTAATTTCCTAATTCTTTGACATATTAATGGTTCCAGAGATTTATATGCTGTTATCTGCTATCTTTGCCATATTTCTACAGATAAATACAAGTAGAGTCACTTTGCAACATATAATTAAATATATCTGCTTGCAAATTTACGGCCTGGGATGTGTTAGATGAACATTCAAATAATTTTATGTGGGTGGGAATCTTGTCTTGTTTCCCAAGTCATAAGTTAAAACAAAGAAAGAAAAACTGGCATATTTTGTTCTGTAAACAAAACCTGTATTAGACAAACAATACCTTTTATGGAACATCCCTCTAGACAGACATTGGTTTCTGTCATCAACATCTGCAAAATAATCGCCTGATGGCAGCCATCCATGCAAAATTATAACCCCTGCCCACGGGTGGTGACAGACTTCCGATGATGTGTCGGCCATCCACACGCAACTCTGGAGAGAATGATTTCTCCGTAACTTCTCCTTCAACCTAATTTTTTTTCTTTTAGTTGTTCAGAGTTTTACTTCATAGTCGATGCAAGCCACATTTCCACGGGGTGGGAAATTGTAAAGTATGTTATTAGAGCTGACACAAGTCTCTTCTGGGTAGTCATCTTTCTCAACCCCCAGATTCTCCATCCTGTTATTAGCAGGTCCAACCCAATACTTATTGATATCATCTGACTGCTGTTCCAGCTTTAAATAGTGGAAGGGACAATAGTTCTATCCAGTCTTGCCTAGTGCGTTCTAAACTACCTTTGGATTTAACACCAGCGTAATCTGTTAGAGTATCATGCCGAGGAAATTGTCTGGCCGTTGTTTATTGTTAGCTGGCCAGGACTGGACGCAACGTCTTTGACGGGTAAGAGATCTCGTTTGTATTGGACGCGACGGGTCGTAAATTACCAAATTAATTTTTGTCAGTGCCCACAAATTAAGTTAGAGCAACTCACCATTTATTTTTTTTCTTGAGAAAGTCTTTTTCGGTCAGATTGATGAGATAGATCATGGGCTTCGAAGTGAGGAGCAAATGCTTGTTGAGTACCTCAATCTAACAAGAAAAAAAAAGATAATAGCGGTTACATTATTAGGTACTTTCCCAACTAATGTTTTAATTTATATAATTACAGGATATATTCTAATTAAATATTATGCTTCTCACTACCTATTTGCAGAAGTGGGCTTTGCGTTTATCATGCATCTCCGGCAATCACTAGCCAGCATGCCCTCCCCACAACAACTCTGGATAAGTGATTGTCGAAACTCCCCAAATATGATAGATGTGGGGGCCAAGCCTGCTATGGTGGTGAGAAATTAAAACATTCAAAAACAACCTTTAATTTTCTTAATTTTTATAAAATCAAAATTTATATTTTACTTATACAGAATGAGTAAATTTAACACTTTAGATCCAAAGAAACATTAAAACCTGAATTTTTGATCTATAAATAGAAAGGATTTATGATGTCAAAAGAAGTCTAACAAAAATATTAATAGGTAATGAAATTCAATTTAAAACAACAAAGAAATTTCCTTGATGCTGATTGGATGAAAAATTTAAACTAAAAAATTTAATATATAGTACACAAATGAAGTATTATGTATAATTTTAAAATATTAAATTGACTGAATTCAAATTTTAATATTCCAAATCAGCTTAATTAATCCCAGGTGGCGTTAGTGATTTCACTAAGGATTAAATCATTTGTTAATATTTTTTTCTATACAGTATACTTTTTATTAAGATTTCAATCAGACTTTGTGAAATAAAGATTACAATAAAGGAACAAAAAAGAAAATAATTCAGTAGATCTAGAGAAAATTATGAGATTATCAACCATATCCATATTAGACCTAGATTTATATAGCCTAAACATATACAATTAACGATATTTTCGATTATTAATCATTTAAAGCGAAATAATTTCGAATTATTTTTAATTTTTGAATTTTTTTTTAACTTAAAAACATATATCAAAAATACGACTTTTAATTTCTCCGTGTTCGATTTTCTCTTATTCGTTACTGTTCTTCCCATCAAAGTATTCAATAACTTATACAAGAAAGAACAACTACCTCGTTCGCATTCCAATCTCCAAAACGGACGTGTTTCTTTTCATCGACTACATGATGCCTTATTTTACATAGTATATCCTACAAAAAATAATAATAATAAATTAAAATTATTATATTTCTTTAATAGATAATAACCGAATAGAAGTGGGAAAAAAATGGACGAATTTCTACGGGTAAGTAAAAACAGTCCAATGGAGAGTTATAAGCCTGAGCTTATTGAAAAGAACTTTAGCAACTTACGTATTCAGGCTTACTCTTTTTATCGCCGCCTCTCAACACCGTTCTTTCCATTTTTTCTATTAGAGATACTAGATACTCTTCATCCTTTAGCCGAAGTTCTTCATTAATAATATTAATATCTCTCACTGGATTAACATCGCCTTCTACGTGGGAAACATTGTCATCTTCGAACACACCTGCAACCAGACACTTATAAATTTGGAGGAACCAGGTGCAAGAAAATTGATTCAGATTAAGACAGTCCTGTTCAAATATCCTAAAACAAAACCGGCTGATGGAAAGTTTACTATAGCTAGATGAAAATGTTATAAAATTTGGAATTAAAAACGAATTAGCCTAATACTGTATTAGAAAAATTAATATTTTACGTGACAAATAATTAAGTTAATTAAAGAGAATCATCAGCGATGTCAGCGTGATATAATATTTAATACTATATTTAATGCTTTATTAACACTTTCACGCAACTTTTGTTATAATCGAATGCTTTGCTGGTAAGGTTTACAAGGTGTTGACAACTTGACGTGCATGACAACATTCTCACGCGACACGTGTCTGTCCAAAATGGAGAGAGAAAGAGAAAGGTACTATGTAAAAATCTGCTCACGACCCGTCACGGGGCTGGCCCGATAAAGCGTCCGATAACGATATTGCTTAACAAGCAAGGGCTGCAGCGTTCCGCAGAAAGGCGCACGTTGTTGCGCGCCATTGGAAGGTTATCAACTGGATAGATGGAACTGCCAGGATGGACACCTCACGTCTAACCCTTAGGCCCCAGCGTCAGATACCATTATCCTTTGGTCCGAGATGAATTGAGTGGTTAAATATTTCTATTTACAGGGTTGATATCACCCATCTTCGGATTTTCGTGCTAAATGGGATTGCCGGGGTTACTGTAATATAAACATTCGACACTTTTCTTCCAAAAGAGCAGCTTCCATTCCAACAATAGAACACATTCTTTTAAGCCCCTTAATTTTCAAAACTAAAAATTGGAAATATTCAAAGAGGAAGCTTTCAACTTCCAATCTGCAGATAATGCCTCTCCAATTCTCGAGGAAGTGAGACTCAAGAAAATTATACAGACGGCATTATCTTAATTATCAGGGAATTTAATTTCAAGTGAAATGGCATCCATCTCACCTTTTCGAAACACTTCGGATGGATATCAATGAGTGCAATTTACCTATATTGCAAACCTGTAACTTATCCAGTAAACAGCAGCTGACGGACTGACATCTGTCGAGCTGGGAGAAGAAAAAGAAAGATAAACATATCGAGCGACTTTGAAGAGATGCAACTGGCTGAGAGAGCGGTATAAGTCCACTTACCTTTTCATTATGTCATTACGTACAATTACAGTAACAGAGGTAGGGTCAGAGCCAGAGATAGGACGTTTCCCCATCTCCCCTGGGGTGTCACCCGATGTCAGGCGATCCACCCCCGTTACTATGTTGCTGGTTCGTCACGTTTACGTATTCGGCAATAGACAAGATTGCCATAGTTGCTCTTTCCTCTCGAACTGTCGCCTAATGAGCTGATAACCCCCCTCACGTCTATATAAATTTTTGGTTTTGGTCTACTACAAGATCTTTCCAGGAAAAAAGGACAAAAACACTAATCTGGTCATTGTTATGACAGTTTCCTGTTGACAGAACCGTGGGAAGGAAGCACTTTACTTCCGCACGGATTATACTCGCAGGTAGTGGATAGAAGGACGGAACCCTGGGGAACCGCCCATACAACCCAACAACCCTGTAATTTGATGCGGGTCCGTGGTTCGTATCCGCAGGGCCCTGGATCCCCGTCAGGGTAAACAAAATCCAAAGCCGACGTGGGGAGGGAGCGGGGCGAAAATTTCGCGTGAGCCTCGTCCCGTAAACGTTAACGGCAATTAAAGGAGAACGTAGAGATGGCGGACGCAGCGTACCCTGTAATCTCCGGCTGACAGCAGAACTCTGCTAAGATAGATGATAGAGGCCCGAGGCGTCCGTTTAATCATTCGTGTAGAGGTGGGCAGTGTGTGTGTTGCACGTGGTATCCATATGACACATACAGTGGCCGTTGGAAAAAGAACCACCAATTCCATCTCTGTACTGCGTCTGCGTGGACTTTACATCTGCAGCGTTCAGATTACGGCTGTAGAAACTAATTACGGAAAGAGAATTTCTGACGTGTGGATCAC
>WUQG02424636.1:0-14862 GCA_011317285.2 Androctonus mauritanicus | reverse complement strand
CATAGAAAATTATGATTTATAACAGTAATGAAAGAAAATTATGATAAAATATGACTTAAAGATTTTTATAACATAAACTCACATTATTGTACAGTGTACATATAGCCTACACAATTTATGACCAAATCGTGTTACGACCAGTCTGTCGGAACCGATCATGGTCATAAATCGAGAACTAGCTGTATCGTGCAGAATAATTTGTGGCCAGTAAATAAAACATGCTGTTCAACTAAAAATTATATTAGGTTCATATTTTTTTGCAGTTATCAATAGATATTGCTATAGTAGTCAGAACATGCAAAATATTATTTAGTTGTGCTGTTGAAAGATATTATAAACATCATAAAAGTTTGATTTTGTCAGAATAAAGATGAGTCATATTAGTTTCATTTTCAACATGAATGTTGATAAGATTCATTTGAAATATGTAATGTTATAAGAATTTAAAAAAGGACTTTCTGCAATTAATGCAACAAAAGATATATGTAATGTTTATGGGAATAATGCATTATCTGTATGCATATATCAGAACTGACTTAGTTTTGAGAAGGAAATTTAAGCTTGGAAGATGAGCCACACTCAGGATGCTTTTCTGTCATCAATAACAATTGATATCTCTGCACGGATTACAATAACTCTTGATTAACAATAAGGGAACTTGCTGAGATACTTAATGCATCAAAAACAATGAATGACTACTAAAATCATATCAACCATCATTGACCATTTAAAATCGATCAGATGGGCCAGTAAATATGATGTCTGAGTTCCACTCAGACTGTCTGAAAAAATCAAATGGAGTGAGTTGCAGTGTTTTTCTCTGCTTGATCATCTTAAGTTTGAGCCATTTTAGAAATGTTGAAAAATGGATTCTGTATGATAACAGAGAAAGAAAAAGACAGTGGTCTAAACAAAATTGCCTTTACTACCAATACTAAAACCAAATCTTCATCTTCGTATTTGATGAAGAGAGGAAACTGCAAGAAAATGACCATCACTAGCAGACCAAAAAGGCATAATTTACCACCATGATAATGCTAAGCTACACACTGCCATGATGATTCAGCAGAAATTCAAGTAGTTTGGTTGGGAAGTTCTAATTAATCCTCTGTACTCCCCAGATATTGCATCATCAATTTACTGTATTTTTTGATCATTACAAAATTCTCTAAAAGGAAAAAAAATTGAAAATATTGAAGAAGCTTAAAAACATATTTTCAATCAAAACTACTAAGATTTTCAACAATGGCATCATGAAACTATCTATTATGGGAAAAGGTTATAAGTTCGTATGGAAATTTAATCGAATAATGATATCTTTAAATTTGAAGATTTTTTGTTTTGTTTACTTGTGAAAAAAACAATGTAATATTGAAAAGAAAATTCATGAATGACAACACATTATTTGACATAAAACAGCACTCAAAGCAGTCGTGTTAATAAACTATTTTTTAAAATAACGTAGTACTTTCAGTCAATTACGCTTCAACTATCTTCAGCGTATGATTCAAATCAGTCGAACAAGAACTTCGAACATATTCATGTAATTACAAACAAAATTATCAAAACACGGTATCTAGGCAAGTATGTCCAGTTTTAACATATATATACACTAAAAGAGTAAATAAATAATTATAAATATCATATAAAATTACATGAGATATATATAGATCTGAAACGTGATGTCATCACAGTATATAGGTTAGGGCATAAACCTTTTTCTTTAATATTACTTCAGTGATGGATAGCATAGCACCATGCACTTGAGAGTTCTATTTGTGGTTTATTATTGATGGTATTCTCTCGTTCTCTGCATTTTTCTAACTCTAATGCCTCCATCAAATATTTATATTTAGGATTCTGGATAGGGTCTAAGATTCTTGTCTCATCCCACTCTATACTTATATTGTCCTTATAAGCCCTAGTTTGACAATGCTGTGATAATTCTTGAGTGTTGTATGTCAGATTTATGTTCTTGATTCTTGAGTGTTTTATGTCAGATTTATGTTCTTGGAGGTGTTGTTTTACTGATCTACTAGTTATTCCTATATAGGATTCTTTACGATAATTTGTATGGTTTACTATTGGGATAGAATAGACACCTGCTTTCTTGTTTGTTCTTTTTATCTTTCCCATTAATTAATAGTTTGTAGACTGTCGGTTCTCTTGAGTATGCAACCTTAGATGGGAGCTTCCTTAATGCATTCTTCACTACATCAAATTTAGTCAGTCTGTATGGGAATCAGATTTTGAGTTCATCAAGTTCTTCTGAATGGTCCAGCTGAGGGTTTACCATATCCTGATAGTAAACCATACAAATTCTCGCAAAGAATCCTATATAGGAGTAACTAGTAGATCAATAAAACAATGCCTCCAAGACATAAATCTGACATACAACACACAAGAATTAGCACAGCTTTGTCAACTAGAGCTTATGAGGACGATATAAGTATACAATGGGATGAGACGAGAATCCTTAGAGCTATCCAGAATCCTAAATATAAATATTTGATGGAGGCATTAGAGTTAGAAAAATGCAGAGAACGAGAGAAAAACCATCAATAATAGATCACAAATAGAACTCTCAACTGCATGGCCCTATGCTATCCACCAATGAAGAAATATTAAAGAAATTAAATATAAAAGATAATAGTAATATTAAAGAAAAAGGTTTATACTGTGATGATGTCACATTTCAGATCTATATATATATTGTGTAATTTTATGTGATTTTTATAATTATTTATTTACTCTTTTAGTATTATATATATGGTAACACTGGACATAGTTGTCTAAATACTGTGTTTTGATAATTTTGTTTGTAATTATGTGAATATATTCAAAGTTCTTGTTTGATTGATTTGAATTGTATGCTGAAGATAGTTGAAGCATAATTGACTGAAAGTACTATTATGCTTCAACTATTTTAATAGTTTATTAACACGACTGTTTTGAGTGCTGTTTTATATCAAATAAGTTAGTGTTTTAGTAGTTTTTTACAATAGTTTATGACAACACACGTAATATTGAAAAAAAATTCTGAAAAATTCATTAAAATTCACTTTCCATAACAGCTATTCACAATAAAAATAGATAGAGTATCATCCTTAGAATTCTGATTTTCAAATTAGTAATTATTTATTCCTTTTGTAATCTACTGTATTTTTAATTGTTAAATTTTATATATTACTAATATTTTTATAAAATTTGTTATAGATGGGTGATATCCTAAAGAGTAAAATTCAAAGAAGACCAGATAGACAAGAACTAATACAACAGCATATTCTTGAAGGTATGCAAACATTAATTGTACAATTACTATATATAATTTTTTAGCATAGGAAAAAATTTATTCAATTGAGAAGCCAAAAAAAATATATATAACCAAGTAATATTTTTGATATTTTTAAATATTCAACAGTTTTTATATATTAATTTTTCAAGTAAGATTATTATTAATTAAAGTTATTATAATGTTAAAATATTTTTGCAAATTTTTTTCTTACAGAAATATATATTTTAATGAATATAAAACAATATTTACAGAAACTTCAATATAATTAATAATAATAATTCTGTATTTCAACTATAAATAGGATTACACAGAAATGCTGTTGTATTTTATTGCTAAATCTTTATACTTGCCCATATTGTGCTTTAGATTATTTTAATTTGAAGAATAAGCAAGTGTTTATAGTATTTGGAATAAAAATAGTTATTTATTAATTTATACTTATATTACATAATTTAATGCATTAATAGCTAATCACAAATTCAGATGTATTGCAAGTTACAAATATCCAAATTACAAACTTTAATACATATGAATGTGCCATTTTATTTAAAATTTTAGAAAATTTTCAAAATTCTACAAGAATTTTTTAATAAATCTGTGAAATAAGAACTTTCTAATTGAATTAATTAATATCATTATATTACACAGAGTTCTACTAATACATTGATAGATTCTTGGAATCCTAACCATGGACCAGATTAACAAGAGTATTGTATTGTAGAATGAGAACAAGCACTATTTAGAGATTTAGCCCAGTGGTCTCAAACTCAAACTGTGTGCAGATCAAATGCACAATTTGAAAAGGAAATGAAAGGCTGAGTATTTTTAAACAAACTTAAAATAAAAGGAAAATTATTTATTTGTAATTACTTTCATTTTTCTTAAAAAATATCGAAATAACATATAATTATTAGATTATAAAACTTTTTTATAATCTAATAATTATATCAACTGTTATTTCAATTGTTACTTGACATCTGATGACAATGTGAATCTGCTAAAATTTGTAGCCTTAGTTTTCAGCAATTTGTCTCCATCTTCATTAAAAATTGTAGATGTTCATCAGCCAATTGATTTGTTTTGTTATATTTATTAATTTTCATCTGTGAAAAGAACTGTTTGCATATTTATATACTCTCAAACAATGCAATTATTTTAATTGCAAAATTATTTGAGGGTTGATTCAGAGATGTCCAGTAAAAAGAGTGAAAGTGGGAGTAGTTAGTCACAAAGGTTGAGAACAGTATGCATTAAAACTTTACATTGTTATTTTATTAACATTAAATTGTAATAATTTTCTGACTGTATCATGTATTTAAAGAAATAATTAAAACATCTTCACGGGCCGTAAAAAATTGCTTTGTGAGCTGGATGCAGCCCGCCAGTTTGTGACCACTGATTTAACCTATAGAAAAAAGGGTAAAGGGAATAAGAGAAAGTGAGTATAGTAGAAGAATTAGTAGGGAGGGAAGGGAATGAATCACCCACCTTCTTCGTGCCATCACATTGCTATGCAATATATATTTGTTGAACAGCTGGATCTCCAGCCATTCAACAAATCATGTTGTGAATGACTGGTGTCATGTCAGTCTTTAGCTTCTCCAATGGAGAATTCTCAGAGAATTTTCTGAACTCACCCTGTATTTGCTATTCTTGAAGATGCCAAGATTTAATGTTAAAATACAGGAATCCCTAGACTTCGCATCTCAAGTTACAATCATTTCACATTTAAGTTTTCCTAATCCAAGTTTATTAATCAAAGTGAGAAAATTAATCTGTGTATTCTTGTGTTGTTCTTAGATACCAATTTATTGTCTACATATACTGCAAATAATTTGCATTTCACATACATATAAACTATCTTATTTCCAAACAATGTTTGTCTAATTGAGTCCATTGAATAGAATTTGATCCTAGAGCCAGTGGTGGAAAGCTGAACAATATCTGTTGATATATAATTGATATTGATATCCGTTGATATATAATACTTATTTTTTTAATAACTCAGCCATGTGGAAGCATGTTGCACTTAATTTAGAGGATTTTGGATCAGTTCTAGTCATATATATCAAGAATTTTTTATAATAATTTGGGCCTTGTTCATTGAATCTTGTTCTGCACCACATAATTGAACTTACTACAGATATATGCAAGCCATGGTTAATCAACTGCCATTCAGTTAAACAGATCTGATTTTCCCTTATGTTGCTTTCAGAAATAGATCATAATACAAATGCAGATGACCTATGATAGGCTTGAATAAAAATTTCTGACAAAACAGTGAAGTACATTTTAGAAGAAAGTTTCTTTTTTTTATTCACTAATATTTTTGGGCTCAAATGCCAATCTATAAGTCAATTCTGTTGCCTAGACCAGTGTTTCTCAATCTTTTTTGGCTTGCAGACCAGTAAAATTTGTGAAAAAAATTTTGCGGACTGGTGGTTTTTTAACAAAAAAATTTTACTAGGTATTAAAGAACTACTATATAAGTTAGTCGTAACATTTTTATTTACTTACAATAATATTTAAATATAAAGATAAGTTGTTCGCAGACCGATCAAATTTCTCTGCAGACTGGTGCCAATCCACCGGACCAGTGGTTGAGAAACACTGGCCTAAACAATAAAGAAATTTTAACATTATGGCAACAAACTTGATTTAGAAGTCGCTTCTGAATTCCAAGTGCTATATTCACATGTCATGGAGATCAAATTTGACTTTTTTCTTGAAATTCTGAAGCAAAACAAGTTTGAATGATGTGATTTTAATTTGAGCCCTCAGATTAAATCATAATGATTTGAAGATTGAATGGGGATCATTGGACTCATTGAAGCAGTAGTAATAAGAAAAGAATAAGATGAATGCTTGCTTTCATTTAAAAGGTTCTGCAAGAAGAGAAGTATTTATCCTGTAAGATTTAGTGCTTTATTTCCTTAAACAAAGGTTAAAATCCTATTTATTTCATTTATTGGATAGTAGCATTTGTCCAGATGGGCTGAATATAGTTTGAGATTATCCCCTTTTTTTCTCAAATTGTCATTTGATTTATCTGATTTCATACTTTTTGTAAATCTTTTATAAGTACAGAATAAGAATGTTTTTCTTATTCCAAATTTTTGGTCTGGAACCAACTACACTATTTTAACATGCATTTGTTGAAAAATTGACTCAATTTGCATTCTCTTGAAAATTGCTCTCAGTCTCAGTCTGGCCTATAGCACAACTTTGAAGGATTCCAGTACAAACAATTAGATATAAAGAAATTTTCTATAATTTGATAGAAATTGCAGAAAATTTTTACAACTAAGATAATAAGATTCATACTGAATTTGAATTGCAGAAAGTCTCTCAGGGGATGAAATATTATGGTATTTATATAAATATATAAAGCATCATATTATCAGTCCTTTTAAACTTTAGAATATGCAACTTTTAATAAAAATATATTTAATAAGACATTATAATTTTAGATACGACTGTAGATCCGAGTCTTCAGGATAAACAACGTCAACTAAAAAAGGCACGTTTAGCTGATGGATTAAATGATAGATTATCTCATCGTCCTGGTCCATTAGAACTTATAAAAGGGAACATTTTGAAAACTGATGAAGAATTTGCACAGGCTATAAGAGGTATATCAATCTTGTGTTATTTATTCAAAATAATTATTTGTTTATATTTTTTCATAATTAAATTGCATATGTTAATTCAGTTAAAGCCTAAATATTTTTGCTTTAGAAGGGCAAATAAATTTTAGGAGAACTTGTGAAGGGCAATCACAGAAACATTTAGAATCAATAATGATTGATGAAGAAGACAGTAGTAGCGAAGCTGCCTTGTCTCCTCCACAAGATGCTAGTGATATATCTCAAAGCAGGTAATATTTCACTTTTTTTAATGATTATGATTTAAATACAAGCATCTTGACAATTTAAAATCAATTTAAAAGGATTCAGAATTGAATTTGTCTTTCAGATGGGATGCAATTACTTTATCATATAACTTTCTAGCCAATGAGAATTTGTTCAGATTTTTCTTTAAATACAGTAATATCTCAACTTACATAAATTCAGAGATATGTAACTTCTCATCCTGCTCCCTTGCCCACTTGTTTGTTTCACAATTACATAGTATATATATACTATGTAATTGTGAAACAAACAAGTGGGCAAGGGAGCAGGATGAGAAGTTACATATCTCTGAATTTATGTAAGTTGAGATATTACTGTATTTAAAGAAAAATCTGAACAAATTCTCATTGGCTAGAAAGTTATATGATAAAGTAATTGCATCCCATCTGAAAGACAAATTCAATTCTGAATCCTTTTAAATTGATTTTAAATTGTCAAGATGCTTGTATTTAAATCATAATCATTAAAAAAAGTGAAATATTACCTGCTTTGAGATATATCACTAGCATCTTGTGGAGGAGACAAGGCAGCTTCGCTACTACTGTCTTCTTCATCAATCATTATTGATTCTAAATGTTTCTGTGATTGCCCTTCACAAGTTCTCCTAAAATTTATTTGCCCTTCTAAAGCAAAAATATTTAGGCTTTAACTGAATTAACATATGCAATTTAATTATGAAAAAATATAAACAAATAATTATTTTGAATAAATAACACAAGATTGATATACCTCTTATAGCCTGTGCAAATTCTTCATCAGTTTTCAAAATGTTCCCTTTTATAAGTTCTAATGGACCAGGACGATGAGATAATCTATCATTTAATCCATCAGCTAAACGTGCCTTTTTTAGTTGACGTTGTTTATCCTGAAGACTCGGATCTACAGTCGTATCTAAAATTATAATGTCTTATTAAATATATTTTTATTAAAAGTTGCATATTCTAAAGTTTAAAAGGACTGATAATATGATGCTTTATATATTTATATAAATACCATAATATTTCATCCCCTGAGAGACTTTCTGCAATTCAAATTCAGTATGAATCTTATTATCTTAGTTGTAAAAATTTTCTGCAATTTCTATCAAATTATAGAAAATTTCTTTATATCTAATTGTTTGTACTGGAATCCTTCAAAGTTGTGCTATAGGCCAGACTGAGACTGAGAGCAATTTTCAAGAGAATGCAAATTGAGTCAATTTTTCAACAAATGCATGTTAAAATAGTGTAGTTGGTTCCAGACCAAAAATTTGGAATAAGAAAAACATTCTTATTCTGTACTTATAAAAGATTTACAAAAAGTATGAAATCAGATAAATCAAATGACAATTTGAGAAAAAAAGGGGATAATCTCAAACTATATTCAGCCCATCTGGACAAATGCTACTATCCAATAAATGAAATAAATAGGATTTTAACCTTTGTTTAAGGAAATAAAGCACTAAATCTTACAGGATAAATACTTCTCTTCTTGCAGAACCTTTTAAATGAAAGCAAGCATTCATCTTATTCTTTTCTTATTACTACTGCTTCAATGAGTCCAATGATCCCCATTCAATCTTCAAATCATTATGATTTAATCTGAGGGCTCAAATTAAAATCACATCATTCAAACTTGTTTTGCTTCAGAATTTCAAGAAAAAAGTCAAATTTGATCTCCATGACATGTGAATATAGCACTTGGAATTCAGAAGCGACTTCTAAATCAAGTTTGTTGCCATAATGTTAAAATTTCTTTATTGTTTAGGCCAGTGTTTCTCAACCACTGGTCCGGTGGATTGGCACCAGTCTGCAGAGAAATTTGATCGGTCTGCGAACAACTTATCTTTATATTTAAATATTATTGTAAGTAAATAAAAATGTTACGACTAACTTATATAGTAGTTCTTTAATACCTAGTAAAATTTTTTTGTTAAAAAACCACCAGTCCGCAAAATTTTTTTCACAAATTTTACTGGTCTGCAAGCCAAAAAAGATTGAGAAACACTGGTCTAGGCAACAGAATTGACTTATAGATTGGCATTTGAGCCCAAAAATATTAGTGAATAAAAAAAAGAAACTTTCTTCTAAAATGTACTTCACTGTTTTGTCAGAAATTTTTATTCAAGCCTATCATAGGTCATCTGCATTTGTATTATGATCTATTTCTGAAAGCAACATAAGGGAAAATCAGATCTGTTTAACTGAATGGCAGTTGATTAACCATGGCTTGCATATATCTGTAGTAAGTTCAATTATGTGGTGCAGAACAAGATTCAATGAACAAGGCCCAAATTATTATAAAAAATTCTTGATATATATGACTAGAACTGATCCAAAATCCTCTAAATTAAGTGCAACATGCTTCCACATGGCTGAGTTATTAAAAAAATAAGTATTATATATCAACGGATATCAATATCAATTATATATCAACAGATATTGTTCAGCTTTCCACCACTGGCTCTAGGATCAAATTCTATTCAATGGACTCAATTAGACAAACATTGTTTGGAAATAAGATAGTTTATATGTATGTGAAATGCAAATTATTTGCAGTATATGTAGACAATAAATTGGTATCTAAGAACAACACAAGAATACACAGATTAATTTTCTCACTTTGATTAATAAACTTGGATTAGGAAAACTTAAATGTGAAATGATTGTAACTTGAGATGCGAAGTCTAGGGATTCCTGTATTTTAACATTAAATCTTGGCATCTTCAAGAATAGCAAATACAGGGTGAGTTCAGAAAATTCTCTGAGAATTCTCCATTGGAGAAGCTAAAGACTGACATGACACCAGTCATTCACAACATGATTTGTTGAATGGCTGGAGATCCAGCTGTTCAACAAATATATATTGCATAGCAATGTGATGGCACGAAGAAGGTGGGTGATTCATTCCCTTCCCTCCCTACTAATTCTTCTACTATACTCACTTTCTCTTATTCCCTTTACCCTTTTTTCTATAGGTTAAATCAGTGGTCACAAACTGGCGGGCTGCATCCAGCTCACAAAGCAATTTTTTACGGCCCGTGAAGATGTTTTAATTATTTCTTTAAATACATGATACAGTCAGAAAATTATTACAATTTAATGTTAATAAAATAACAATGTAAAGTTTTAATGCATACTGTTCTCAACCTTTGTGACTAACTACTCCCACTTTCACTCTTTTTACTGGACATCTCTGAATCAACCCTCAAATAATTTTGCAATTAAAATAATTGCATTGTTTGAGAGTATATAAATATGCAAACAGTTCTTTTCACAGATGAAAATTAATAAATATAACAAAACAAATCAATTGGCTGATGAACATCTACAATTTTTAATGAAGATGGAGACAAATTGCTGAAAACTAAGGCTACAAATTTTAGCAGATTCACATTGTCATCAGATGTCAAGTAACAATTGAAATAACAGTTGATATAATTATTAGATTATAAAAAAGTTTTATAATCTAATAATTATATGTTATTTCGATATTTTTTAAGAAAAATGAAAGTAATTACAAATAAATAATTTTCCTTTTATTTTAAGTTTGTTTAAAAATACTCAGCCTTTCATTTCCTTTTCAAATTGTGCATTTGATCTGCACACAGTTTGAGTTTGAGACCACTGGGCTAAATCTCTAAATAGTGCTTGTTCTCATTCTACAATACAATACTCTTGTTAATCTGGTCCATGGTTAGGATTCCAAGAATCTATCAATGTATTAGTAGAACTCTGTGTAATATAATGATATTAATTAATTCAATTAGAAAGTTCTTATTTCACAGATTTATTAAAAAATTCTTGTAGAATTTTGAAAATTTTCTAAAATTTTAAATAAAATGGCACATTCATATGTATTAAAGTTTGTAATTTGGATATTTGTAACTTGCAATACATCTGAATTTGTGATTAGCTATTAATGCATTAAATTATGTAATATAAGTATAAATTAATAAATAACTATTTTTATTCCAAATACTATAAACACTTGCTTATTCTTCAAATTAAAATAATCTAAAGCACAATATGGGCAAGTATAAAGATTTAGCAATAAAATACAACAGCATTTCTGTGTAATCCTATTTATAGTTGAAATACAGAATTATTATTATTAATTATATTGAAGTTTCTGTAAATATTGTTTTATATTCATTAAAATATATATTTCTGTAAGAAAAAAATTTGCAAAAATATTTTAACATTATAATAACTTTAATTAATAATAATCTTACTTGAAAAATTAATATATAAAAACTGTTGAATATTTAAAAATATCAAAAATATTACTTGGTTATATATATTTTTTTTGGCTTCTCAATTGAATAAATTTTTTCCTATGCTAAAAAATTATATATAGTAATTGTACAATTAATGTTTGCATACCTTCAAGAATATGCTGTTGTATTAGTTCTTGTCTATCTGGTCTTCTTTGAATTTTACTCTTTAGGATATCACCCATCTATAACAAATTTTATAAAAATATTAGTAATATATAAAATTTAACAATTAAAAATACAGTAGATTACAAAAGGAATAAATAATTACTAATTTGAAAATCAGAATTCTAAGGATGATACTCTATCTATTTTTATTGTGAATAGCTGTTATGGAAAGTGAATTTTAATGAATTTTTCAGAATTTTTTTTCAATATTACGTGTGTTGTCATAAACTATTGTAAAAAACTACTAAAACACTAACTTATTTGATATAAAACAGCACTCAAAACAGTCGTGTTAATAAACTATTAAAATAGTTGAAGCATAATAGTACTTTCAGTCAATTATGCTTCAACTATCTTCAGCATACAATTCAAATCAATCAAACAAGAACTTTGAATATATTCACATAATTACAAACAAAATTATCAAAACACAGTATTTAGACAACTATGTCCAGTGTTACCATATATATAATACTAAAAGAGTAAATAAATAATTATAAAAATCACATAAAATTACACAATATATATATAGATCTGAAATGTGACATCATCACAGTATAAACCTTTTTCTTTAATATTACTATTATCTTTTATATTTAATTTCTTTAATATTTCTTCATTGGTGGATAGCATAGGGCCATGCAGTTGAGAGTTCTATTTGTGATCTATTATTGATGGTTTTTCTCTCGTTCTCTGCATTTTTCTAACTCTAATGCCTCCATCAAATATTTATATTTAGGATTCTGGATAGCTCTAAGGATTCTCGTCTCATCCCATTGTATACTTATATCGTCCTCATAAGCTCTAGTTGACAAAGCTGTGCTAATTCTTGTGTGTTGTATGTCAGATTTATGTCTTGGAGGCATTGTTTTATTGATCTACTAGTTACTCCTATATAGGATTCTTTGCGAGAATTTGTATGGTTTACTATCAGGATATGGTAAACCCTCAGCTGGACCATTCAGAAGAACTTGATGAACTCAAAATCTGATTCCCATACAGACTGACTAAATTTGATGTAGTGAAGAATGCATTAAGGAAGCTCCCATCTAAGGTTGCATACTCAAGAGAACCGACAGTCTACAAACTATTAATTAATGGGAAAGATAAAAAGAACAAACAAGAAAGCAGGTGTCTATTCTATCCCAATAGTAAACCATACAAATTATCGTAAAGAATCCTATATAGGAATAACTAGTAGATCAGTAAAACAACACCTCCAAGAACATAAATCTGACATAAAACACTCAAGAATCAAGAACATAAATCTGACATACAACACTCAAGAATTATCACAGCATTGTCAAACTAGGGCTTATAAGGACAATATAAGTATAGAGTGGGATGAGACAAGAATCTTAGACCCTATCCAGAATCCTAAATATAAATATTTGATGGAGGCATTAGAGTTAGAAAAATGCAGAGAACGAGAGAATACCATCAATAATAAACCACAAATAGAACTCTCAAGTGCATGGTGCTATGCTATCCATCACTGAAGTAATATTAAAGAAAAAGGTTTATGCCCTAACCTATATACTGTGATGACATCACGTTTCAGATCTATATATATCTCATGTAATTTTATATGATATTTATAATTATTTATTTACTCTTTTAGTGTATATATATGTTAAAACTGGACATACTTGCCTAGATACCGTGTTTTGATAATTTTGTTTGTAATTACATGAATATGTTCGAAGTTCTTGTTCGACTGATTTGAATCATACGCTGAAGATAGTTGAAGCGTAATTGACTGAAAGTACTACGTTATTTTAAAAAATAGTTTATTAACACGACTGCTTTGAGTGCTGTTTTATGTCAAATAATGTGTTGTCATTCATGAATTTTCTTTTCAATATTACATTGTTTTTTTCACAAGTAAACAAAACAAAAAATCTTCAAATTTAAAGATATCATTATTCGATTAAATTTCCATACGAACTTATAACCTTTTCCCATAATAGATAGTTTCATGATGCCATTGTTGAAAATCTTAGTAGTTTTGATTGAAAATATGTTTTTAAGCTTCTTCAATATTTTCAATTTTTTTTCCTTTTAGAGAATTTTGTAATGATCAAAAAATACAGTAAATTGATGATGCAATATCTGGGGAGTACAGAGGATTAATTAGAACTTCCCAACCAAACTACTTGAATTTCTGCTGAATCATCATGGCAGTGTGTAGCTTAGCATTATCATGGTGGTAAATTATGCCTTTTTGGTCTGCTAGTGATGGTCATTTTCTTGCAGTTTCCTCTCTTCATCAAATACGAAGATGAAGATTTGGTTTTAGTATTGGTAGTAAAGGCAATTTTGTTTAGACCACTGTCTTTTTCTTTCTCTGTTATCATACAGAATCCATTTTTCAACATTTCTAAAATGGCTCAAACTTAAGATGATCAAGCAGAGAAAAACACTGCAACTCACTCCATTTGATTTTTTCAGACAGTCTGAGTGGAACTCAGACATCATATTTACTGGCCCATCTGATCGATTTTAAATGGTCAATGATGGTTGATATGATTTTAGTAGTCATTCATTGTTTTTGATGCATTAAGTATCTCAGCAAGTTCCCTTATTGTTAATCAAGAGTTATTGTAATCCGTGCAGAGATATCAATTGTTATTGATGACAGAAAAGCATCCTGAGTGTGGCTCATCTTCCAAGCTTAAATTTCCTTCTCAAAACTAAGTCAGTTCTGATATATGCATACAGATAATGCATTATTCCCATAAACATTACATATATCTTTTGTTGCATTAATTGCAGAAAGTCCTTTTTTAAATTCTTATAACATTACATATTTCAAATGAATCTTATCAACATTCATGTTGAAAATGAAACTAATATGACTCATCTTTATTCTGACAAAATCAAACTTTTATGATGTTTATAATATCTTTCAACAGCACAACTAAATAATATTTTGCATGTTCTGACTACTATAGCAATATCTATTGATAACTGCAAAAAAATATGAACCTAATATAATTTTTAGTTGAACAGCATGTTTTATTTACTGGCCACAAATTATTCTGCACGATACAGCTAGTTCTCGATTTATGACCATGATCGGTTCCGACAGACTGGTCGTAACACGATTTGGTCATAAATTGTGTAGGCTATATGTACACTGTACAATAATGTGAGTTTATGTTATAAAAATCTTTAAGTCATATTTTATCATAATTTTCTTTCATTACTGTTATAAATCATAATTTTCTATG